>CM074288.1:1138070-1403070 GCA_037194245.1 Opsariichthys bidens
AATCGAGTTTAAATAATTTGCTGACAGCTTGGTCCCCCCCAGTTAAAAACTCCTATCTGCGCCCCTGTGACAGGACAGTTAAGTTGACAGTTGGGCTTTTTTTTTTTTTTTGTAAATTTAGTCATGTCTTGTTCAGTATTAAAACGTTGATGAAACTTAACTCTGCTTTTTCAGACTGTCAGAGTCGGAGAATCACCAATTGTTGTTTAAATGACATTAAAATTCAAAGTAATCACTTTATTAATCTAAACACTTTTCAGATGTAAGTGTAATCTGATTACCACCCATTTAAAATGAAATACAGTTACTCAAATTTTGTAGTTTAAAATACATAACTAAGTTACTTGTATTTCATTCCGTCACTCATCATTCAGCTCAATAAAACAAGTGGATCTTAGTGGGATTATAAAAATTATGACTTGACCCCTTTAAATACATGCTTTCAAAGAGTAGGAAACAAGTGCACACGACACACCTCTCCATGGTTATGCAACAAAACAAAAAAAAACTAAAAAGATCAGGTTCATATACTCTTCCACAATTCGTAAACAACACAATAAACACAATAGACACAAACAAACACCTCATATTTCGGACGGAGCCATCATCAAGTTTATCTACGCGGCTGTTGAATGCTGGAATCTGATTGGTTGACGAACGGTTTTAATGCGCCGCAGTGATTTTCAACAGGGGGAAAACACACTGTTAAAGTAGTTCCAGGCAGTTTCTTGACTGCGTTTACAGTAGAGGTTGGTGAAGAGAAACCTTCACATTCAAAATATCGATGAAATCCAAATTAATAAAGCCTCTCAAAACTAAAAAGTCCAAATATAAATTTACGATGATGAAGGAGTGGAGGATGACACATCAAGAACAGGTGAGATGAGGTTCTCCATGTATACAGTTGTGATCAATCATAATATCGGACGGGATTAGTTTCTTAATATATGATTAAATTATGACCAGATAACGTTGTTATTTATGTCAATAACAGTTGAACTCAAGAGTGAATTCATGAGCCGATTGCGATGGAGGTCGCGCCGTTACGAAACGTCACGTGATCTGAATAGGCGACCCAGTGCGTCACGTAAATAATTAAAATAAGCGATGAGATTTTAATGAAATAATTAATCCATTGAAATAGTATGTGATTAGCTATTTGTGAAATTTATTAGGCTATAACCACGTTAAAAAAGCCTAAACATTTTATGTTTGCAATTGAAAGTTTTTATTTTTGTCAATTGAGGATTTGTGGACACAGAAACACATTTCCCAGTGGCATGTTGTTGATATTCTTTTATTATTATTTATTTAAAAATATATCATTCGTGGAATTAGTCTTAATTATCTTAATGATTTATCGCGGACCGTGAGCTAAGTGAACAAGAATCATCTGAATTCAGAGTTCATCGCGAATAATCCCTTCAATTGTAAATATCGGCGTGTAATTCAGATGTTGCTCTTTGTTCTTTGATAGGCTCTATCTGCCATTTACGAATTTATTTAATTTGGATGGTTCAGTAATGTTTGTCAGATATAAATCTAATCCTGATTCATTTTAGACAATGTTAATTAATCACATATTATTTCATTTGAATAAATATTCAGTAAAGGCTCAAATTATCGCCTACTTTAATTTAATTGTACATATATATATATAACTGAACGTCAAATAATATATAGTATACGTAATATATTATATATATATAACCACTACGTACGTCAGGTGTGCGTATGCGTAATTGGAAATGTCGTTGCTATAGCGACGCGTGAAATGACTTTTGACTGAATATAAACACTCGGCCGACTCCAAATCTGTTGATTGAGAGACGAGGCGATTTGAGAGACATTTTTGGAGAGCATTTTCCCTACTGAGATCGAGATTTTCGAAGGAGTTTTGGAGGATATTTTCTTTGACTTTTATTGTTTTCTTTTTGCAGGAGCTGTTTCTCTTTGAAAGAGACACTTTTATTTTATTTTTTGCGCTTCATTTTTAATTATTATTGTCCATTATATATTATTATTATTATTATTATTGCATATTGTTATTATTTCTTGTAGGAGTTTGGAGAGATTCTCAGTGGCTCACATGGGTGAAAGACGAGGTAAGAGTTTTAATCTTTCATTTGTTTATATTGTTATGTTATAGTTTGATGTTTTACACTATTTGACTTAATTAATGTGAAGTAATTTGTGCAAGTTAAGCCAATTTTTTTCAAAGCTAAATGATCACGTATTTTATGCCTTGTAAACTGCTGATTTGCTTATTTGCAATTCACAACCCAATAGAAAGTTGAAAAATATAAAATGAACATAATTTGATGTGACCACTGACATTGATTATTGATTATCAATATAACATGACTAATAGAGGCTTTAAGTGTTTGATGTGTGAAATATTTTCAGCTTCAGGCCGCCCCGCATGCAGGAGGGGAGCTTTTACCCAGACGGTTGGGAGACGTGGCTCTGGTGACAACAAGGAACCGCTGCCAATCCCAACCCAGCCACCGAGTCAAGAGCTGCCTGGATATTTAGCTCCTCTGCCTTCCGAGTTGGCTTCTTCTGTGTCATCAGATCACACTCACAAGAAGAGGAAGTGGCAGAGCGGCATCCAGCAAGCCCCAGATGATGGCCATCCTTCCGCCTCATGTAAGAGACCTGCCAAACGATCTCGCACAGGACAGAATAGGCTCATATTAAAGAAGGAAGCTTAGCCTATTCTTACATTAGTAATAGAGGCTTTAAGTGTTTGATGTGTGAAATATTCCAGCTTCAGGATCCAGGAGTGGAGCTCTTACCCTGACGTCCGTCAGGAGGTTGAGAGACGTGGCTGTGGTGACAACAACCATCAGGAACCGCTGCCAATCGCAACCCAGCCACCGAGTCAAGAGCTGCCTGGATATTTAGCTCCTCTGCCTTCCGAGTTGGCTTCTTCTGTGTCATCAGATCACACTCGCAAGAAGAGGAAGCGGCAGAGCGGCATCCAGCAAGCCCCAGATGATGGACATCCATCCACCTCCCATCAGAGACCTGCCAAACGGTCTCGCACAGGTCAGAATAGGCTCATATTAAAGAAGTTATGGCTCAACCATTAATTGATTTGTCACTGTAAAATATTCTCAACATCTTTGATGTAAAAACTGCATTAAAGTAAAATTCTTTTAGAGATTTATGTACTGCAACATGTCTTAAAGACACTTCTTGTGATCTTAGATTTCGCAGAAGCATATGCAGAGGGCCCGTTGCTGGGGAAAGGTGGATTTGGCTCGGTGTATGCTGGGACCCGCAGGTCTGATGGACTGCCAGTAAGAGACTTTCTTCCCTCCTTCATTCAAGCAGCCTTTAGAAATGTTCTCAGAATTGATCTCAGTAAATGTCATATGTCACAATGAGGCAGGTGTGATTTACTGCGGTTTCTGTCTTCAGGTTGCCATCAAATACGTCTCTAAAGACAGGGCGAAGAAGAGGCTGAAAGTTGTAAGTGTCAGCGTGAATCTGTTGTTCTGTGTCACATCTTATTGGTTTGCACACACACAACATCACACACACACACTTCCAACGTTCAGCCCTGGATGTAATGCAGCATTTGTCATTGCAGGAAGGCCAGGGTCTGCTGCCGCTGGAGGTCGCACTGATGACCCAGGTCAATTCAGCTCCCGCCTGCCCCAGTGTCCTGCGGCTCGTGGAGTGGTTTGACCGTCCCACGGATTACATCATGATCCTGGAACGGCCAGTTCCTTGCCAAGATCTCCAGAGTTTCTATGAGGAGAACGGCTGTCTGGATGAGAGCCTGGCCAAGAAGGTGCTGGTCCAGCTCATCGCCGCGCTGAAACATTGCGAGAGCCGTGGAGTCTTGCACCGGGACGTCAAGCCACAAAACCTGCTGATTTCCACAGCTTCACATGACATCAAGCTGCTGGACTTTGGTTGCGGAGGCCTCCTGAAGGACTCGGCCTACACATCGTTTGCAGGTTGGTTTGCGTTACAGAAAGAAAGCTCTTACTACTTGGCTCTGTGTGGTGGTCTGACACGTGGATATTTTGTAAACGTTTGATTATCAACCAAAAGGAAACTCTACATTGACTCAGGCCTACATTTAGTTTGGACTGGAACCTTTTCAGTGGATGTTGTTGATCTTTTGGCGTATCTCAGGCACTCGTCAGTACGCCCCTCCTGAGTGGTTTCATGAGCACCGCTATCATGCAGGACCGGCTACTGTCTGTCAGTGGGGGTGACGCTCTACAAGATCCTATGTGGTTTCTTGCCCTTCAGAGCCGCATGGAGGGTCACCTCTAACAGCGGACTGCACTTCCCTAGAGAGCTGTCTGCAGGCAAGAGATAGCATGCATTCAGAGATAGAGCCAGACAGAGAAGTTTGTTTTATTGTGTTACTGAAGGCAAGTAGTGTGTTGTGTGTGTAACAGAGTGCCGTCAGTTGATCAGCTGGTGTCTCAGTGCAGCGGTGACAGACCGTCCCAGCTTAGAGGACATTGAGCGCCATCCCTGGCTGCAAAGAACAGGTGGCCAGTGACATTACACTAATCTGAAGCACAGCAGTCAAAGGTTGGATTGGATTGTTAGGATCAGTCTAGATAAAAGCTTTTAATCATTTGTATAGGGTGATCAGGGAGCGATACAGGACCCGCAGAGACGCGTCCTGTGCACCTCCGGAAGAGAGGAGTGGACCACGAACTAGTCCACAAGCCTGTTATTTTATCCTCGGCTCCACTGGTAGGGTCCCCGTGTGGATGAAACCAGAGCCCCGATGGGTCAGAGAAAACAATTAAAAAAAAGAGGGGCAAAGAAATTAACTATGAGCAAAAAACTGTGTTCACATTCCCAGGCAGCGCCACCACAAATATTGATGCCTCAACCCTGGTGCCGGATGCTGCCAGAGATGGCCAGCCTCACGAGACGCTAACAGCTGGAGGGATGGAGAGGCCGCTTGCGTAAACCTGCCAGATGCCAAGCTGACAAACGAGCACTTCCTTGGTGGCGTGACAGGGTGCTCTTGTCTCCACAACTTAAAACTAAAAGGTTTCTTGTCTAAAATCAGGTTTATTGACTAAATCCAACACAGACCAGATTTGACATGGCCTTTGAAACCTGTTCATAACTTGTCACCTCTGAACTCTTTTTGTTGATCTTAGGTGCCTTAAAGCAGTTGTGGAGAAGGAGCCTGTCCAGAAGAATCCTCTCTTCAGGATTGGGATGCAGACGGACATTGATCAAATGGAGAGCATTACCTTTAACTTCCTTTACACTTGCACACTTTTTTAACATTGTTCTAAGCTGCACAATTTAGACAATTTAAAAAAAAAAACATTCAATTGAAAGATAAGGAACATTTTACATTAAAATGATTGTGTTTTCATAGATGCCAAGTCACACGGTCATGACTAACCAGCTCTCTCTCTCCTTGTTAAAATTTGTGCAGAATGCAGTGATCCGATCAGCCAGTGCCGAACCCGGGATCCAACATAAACGGATTGGAAACGATCTAGATTGGAGAAGTTCAGGAGATTCACTCCATCAGTGATTTTCAGGTGTGAGGAAATGTAACAGACAGAGTACGATTATTATCACTTGTCTTCAATTCTGGATTATTTGTAGTGAGATTTTCAAATGGGTGTTCATTGTTATAGTCAAGTCACCTTCATTTCTTCATTTTTTCAAAAATCTGTTTATTGAACTTTTACAATAACTACAGGACACAGTTCCAGGAGAATCGTGAGAGTCGCCTTCGTTCATACAGCGCCTGATGCAATCCAGATTGTTTCAAAGCGGCTCCACGGTAATAAACAGGAAAATAACACAATCTGTGATGCAAACAGAATTCAATTCTGTCGTCAATCAGCTTGAGCTGACTTGTTCATATAATCTTTGTATTGTATAGGAAAGAACACACTTGCCGTCCTCGGTGGAGGGCTTGAGCTCGAGACTTGACCCGAAGCCTGAAGTCCAACTCCAACCTGAGAGGGAACTCGAGCCGCCACACCAGAGACCCCAGAGCCTGTCCACGTCTGAGCAAGAACACGAGAGACTGCAAGACTGGAAACGAGTCATCAAGTCATCGCGGCCACATTTGCTTTGTTTTTTTTCTGATGCTTTTGATTGGCTTTTTTGCTTGAATTTTGGTGAACCACACTTGCCAATTATATCAATCCACATTGCCGCTCAAAGCTTGCGGCTACAAACTGTCTCCACTGTGAAAAAAATTCATTCCAGTGCTGGAAATTTAAAAATCATTTCATCCATAAACCCAAAAACTTCAGTATAGTTATCTACCTCTTGTTAGTAACATGTAATGTAGCTGACTGATTTTCTGTCTTTGTTTTTTTTTTTCAAAACAGGAATTTAACTGTAGTAATTTAACCAGGCTACTTGATATCCTAAGAAGCTCATAGCTTGACAAAGTTTCTCCAAATTGTGTCTTGAAAAAGAGTACACTTTTTTAAAGTAGGATTTAAATGTAATTTCATCATTTCTTTTATCGCTTCTGAAATATAGTTCAATTGTACAGACAATAATTCATGGTAATCTAAAATACACTTTTATATAATTTTTATTGAAACTTGTTTGCTTTTAAATATGTTTGTAATTGGGTCAATGACAAGTAAGGTTTTCAAGATAAAAAAAATATTTTAAGCAAAACAGTTTTAAAATGCATTTATGCATTTTATGTCTAAAACAATGTATATTTTTGATTCATATTGCTTTTATAGCTGTTAAGGCAGAATTAATGCTTTATTAAACAAGATTTCTGATTTTACCACTCAGAAAATATCAAGTGTTGTGACCATATATAAATTGAAAATATTATACATTTAATTACTTAGCACTACTGTGAACTTGTAAATGTGAACCATTGCAGTGTCTAAAATGCATATCACAAGGCAAATGACCTTTTGTTATGAACAACAGCTGAAGTGCCCGTTAAAACCACTGGAGAGCGCTTTACCTCGGACTATGCAACACACACCCACACTCTCATTTATTCCACAGACTCCATTTCCCAGAAACCCTGATCCCTGTCACTGATTACCCACACAGGTGCAGCTCATTACCACAAACTATTTAAGAGACATTCTACCTCACAAACTTTGAGGTCTTGTTATTTCCCAGTGTATAGCATTTCTGAGTGTTGATTTCCCGTGTGTTTTTTTTTTTTTTTTTTCTCCCCTGTTTTTGATCCTGTCTGTTTACTGTTCTCTGACCGTTCTCTGCCTGCCCTTGGATTGCTTGCACTGCTTTGTTATTCTGGACTGTGATTGATATCTGCCTGACCTGAACTCCCGCCTGCCTATTGTTTACGATTACTGCCTTTCCTTGGATCAACCTGTTTGCTGTTGATTGACCGTTTGCGTTTGACCACGTTTTCAAATAAAGCCCGCATTTGGATCTCACTCCGTTGCCTCATCATTACACCTTTCCATTTCTTTATTTATTGCCCTTTTATTTCAATTCATATAAAATTCACTTTTTGTGTTCAAACACTCAGTTGTCCATTGTATTTAACTATAAAAAAGATTTTTATACATTACATAAAGGTTTACTGTTATATTCTTATGTCATTTTGCAATTGCAGTGGAAACTGATTAATTTAAATGAAAATTTGCTGGTTGCACCACCTGACATTGTAATGATCTATATTAACAAAATGAAAAAGAGAGATGTGTGAATGCATTTTATTCTGGTTTCAGTTGGCTTTTTATTTTAATCCTGGGACCAATTTATACTGTTACAGTATACTCGTTCAATCATATAATTACATTTCATTAACAAGTGCAAAACAACACTGCATGTTATGATAACATTTGATCATCGCTTTTTAAATTTATAACTTTGAAACCACAAGGAACACATCTAATAAACGAGAACATCTTTCATATGGAACAATGAATTAGTGCAAATATTGGGCCCATAAACAAAAATATAAATATAAAAATATTTTTTGATGACTAAAAAAAGAATAAAAGAGTTGTGGGTGATTAAGAGGTAAACAAGCTTAACAATGACAATGTAACCCGCCTATCTCTTTAAAAGACACATGGTTTCAGACCTCTGTTATTTTAATTAAATGGAAATATGTGGGACATTTACCATTTGTGAAATAAATTATTTTTGTTTAAGTATTGAATAAAACGGTTAATGGTTTGTTAATCATTCGAATTCATGACTAATAACTATGCTCTTCTGTTAATACTGTATGACACTGCTATCAAGTATTATTAACATGCAATAATTGTGTAATTTCCACAGAAATGAACAGAACAAGTAGTTGTAACTTATCTAGATATACAAAATGAACACAATATCTTGCTTTTCTTTTGGCAAGGTTGCAACTGGATGATATATATATATATATTGCACCTTCAAACAACTTAATATCATACAGAAAGCTTTATATATCTATACATTTTTTTATTTAAAATAGGTATTAACTTGGACACCTATACAAATGTTTGACCATGTGCTCAAGGTTTTCCAGGGGTCATACCACCTGACATGATAAGTTGAACCAACCTCACCATTACTCAAAAATGTCCAATTATCTAATATTTATGGGAGGGTGAATAGTTAATGCATCCAAAGGGGTCCTTTGGGGTGTGATGTCATATACAGTCAAATGGTTTTCTTAAAGGAACATTGCATAAAATGACATTTTTATGTTGGTCACCCCATTTGGAGAATCAGTTTTTCGGACAACAGTTTTTTTTTTTGTTTTTTTTTAAAGATTCATTATCCTGTGGCTTCCTCTAGTGAACAACATAGCGCAGTTTGTACTAATTAATAGACAAGATTCAGTAAAACATTTGAGATACAGCGATAGAACATTTTAGTATGATATAAATTGTATGAAATACAAGTGTAATATAAGGTTACATGTAATAGTTCAATATACAGTATGTAGGACACTGTGGTTTTATTCTATAGCATATTATTATTGTAGCGTATTATAAATAGCCTAAAAATACACTTGCGTATAAATACAGTAAAATACAGAATAATTTCGTAGTATAATTAATACTAAAAATAGCAGATAGTAGCATATCATAAATTGTAAAACAATATATTCAATAAAATAAAAATAGCAAATGATATAGTGAGTATTGAATAGTAGGCTACAGTCGTTTAACAATATAAGTCGTATAATAATGTCATAATAACATTGACAAGGTCTGTTGCAAATACAGAGAACATTCCACTGACAGGCTTTCTACAGCCTTCCTTGAGGTTTGTGTTGTCTGGTTCCACTGGATAATTGGGTTAAAAATATAAATGCGCCACGATTAGATGACAGGCAATCTTTCTCTTCGAAGATGAGTCGGTATTTCTGAGCTGTCCTCTGGCTCCATTGCACGGAAGACTCATCGCGATTTTGATTAGTTAATGATATAAATACAATCTCAAATTTGATAAGAATCATGCAAACTTTATATTATTATTTCTTATAAAGTCTCCGTTTTCATAGATTACTAGCGTTGTCGTTAGCTTAATAGTCTGACTTTGGTGATCAACTAGCTGTCACAATAACGTTATAATGACCAAATACAACCAGAAACAACTGTTCAGACTGTTCAGACAGTAAATTCCCTGATGTGTGCTTTGGATTGTGCGGCGGTTTGTAAAAGCTCCAAATAGTCAGGCATGTTTTCTTCAGTACACTTATGATAGTTACGGCAAGTTGCCCCTACAAATATGGCGGGTCCGTAGACGTGCGATCCAGCAGCCAATGAGGTTCTACATTTACTATGTCTATGTACGTAGAGCTTGTCTTGAGCTAATTAAATTACAAAAAGTATCACCTGGGAACGGACAAAATTGGTCGTGACGTCGGAACGAACAAATTACAAAAAGATCCACTCAACTAATACAAACTTAAGCAGAGGTGAAGTTTCTTTATCATCAACATGTTTTCTTTGACTTTCATCATATTCACCAGTAAGTATTTTTTTTTTCCCCTAATTCCATTCGTGTTATAAAAATGTAAGTGTTCGGAAACTTCATAGGTAGTAACGTTAGGTCGCAAGCTTTCTGTAGAGGAATTTGTCGCATGTTTTCCTCCTTTTCTCCAATAACGGCCTTAATCCGTGTGGCGCCACTTTCAGTTGGTCTTTAACAAATATTGCCCATTTACCGTTTGTTAAGTACAAGTTAGGATTAGTCTTCGTAGAGGTCAAGCTAACAATTTCTCATCGCCTATAGACGAACTAATACAAATGACTTCCAACCGTGTGCGCGAGATCACGTTGTTGTTGAGCAGTTTCTGCACGTTTTTCACAGTATTCTCTTGTAAACAAGTGGTGGTTCTCAGTCTCAGTGTAATACATTTTGTACGTCTCCCTTTATAAAACCGCTTGCCTAATTCAGCTCATATGGTGTGCAATGCTATCTCTGTTAGAGTTCGTCAAAATTAAAGGATTAGTTCACCTAAAAATAACATGTACTCAACCCTCGTCTCGTTCCACATCTGTAAGAGCTTCGTTCATCTTTGGAACACAAATGAAGAGATTTTTAACGAAATCTGAAAGGTTTCTGTCCCTCCATAGAGATCCAACACTACCACTTTCAAGGTCCACGGTAGGAAAGACCTCGTTAAAGTACTCCATGTGACTCCAACGTCAACTTTATGAAGTCATGCTAGTGCCTCGTTTGCGCACACAAATCATTTACCACTTCATTTAGAAAAACCTCGAAAGCGCGTTCACTCAACAATGTCAGCTCTTGCTTGAACACAACATGTGCGTTGTGATTCTCTTGTGAATGTGTTGCAGATTAATAATTTTGTAAAGTGGTAAATTGTCTTTGGCGTCGTATCAAAGTCACATGGAGTTTTATTGAGGGCTCCTACCTTTCAGAACCTTGAAAGTAGTTGTTAGATCTCTATGGCGGGACAGAAAGCGCTCAGACTTCATTAAAGCTTAATGTTCTGAAGATGAACCCCGGTCTTCTGGATGTGGAACAACACGAGGGTGAGTAATTACAAAATTTTCACATTTGGCTAAACTAAACATTTAAAGCTGCAATCTTATTGTTACTCCTTGCTAGTCACATCAATTAATTGGAGCAACACTTGAACACTTAATTTATACTAACTTTGTTTTCCACAAATGCGCATGACAGAGTATGCAAAACGCATATTACAGCAATTTGAAGGAAAAATCACAACCTTAATTTGCATCCGTTTTGGAAGTTCTGAAATGTAAATGCCTTTTTTCCTGTAACTTGTACATTTTCTGGGTAATTAACTGTAATATTTGTCATTAATTTAGTCTTTCTTTTTACAGCGCTTCTGAACTCCAGGTTGCTGATATCTGCCGGTACATCAGTCCATTAACCACATTACCAGTCTGCAGTCTCTCAACCATTACTTAAGCTGTGTTCACTGATGTAATAGGCTTTAGTCAGTGTCGATGCCATATTGAATATCACAGATTAGAACCAGGATATGAGGTATAAACTTGGGGGTCTCTAGTGTTGCTCACTGAAGTTGATCATTGATCGCAAGTTTCCAAACCATTTTATGGAGTTGTCGGTGTGTATGTATTTTCCGGAGAGACTTTTTGTTGGCTGGACAATGGAGGTCTCTAACGAGATGACAATCAGACATTCTACTTGGATCGGTTCACGTCCTCTAACTTGGAATTATGCGTTTCTGTGGCAACGCTATAAAACCTAAATGAATCTACGTCGGTTACGTGGTGCGAGTTGGAGCTTTCAGCATCTTGCAATGACAAGTTCTACAAGGATGTGAGCGCTTTACAAGATGAAATCAAAATTATGTGGTGTGAATACACCTTTTTAATATTATTTTAATATTAAACCTTTTGAGGTATGATCACACAGGCTGTGACTATAGTCTAACTGGATTTACATGTACAAACCCAAATGTGTATAAAAGTGGTTGGAGCTCCACATCAGGTCCAAGTCATGAAACTCATCGAGTTTCTCTTCCCTCATAGTTTCAGTCTCACCTTGCTAGTAATGATGAATGAAACCTTAAACCTGGACTCTTATCTGTTCTCAGAAACTGTTATTACATGTGATGGGTATGTCCAGCGTCTCAGTTGTGGTAAGATGTTTTAGTGTCTCATTCAATTTCAGTTATATTATTACGATTATCATCAGAGTAATGTAAAATGTCATGACGGCTTCTTTTTGTATTCAGACTCTGGTGTGATCCGTGTGCAGTCTGCAACCTTTGGTCGCACAAGAAGCAACATCTGCAGCGTTGGACAACCGCAGGGACAAACCTCTAATACTCAGTGTTCAGTGGATGTTTCTGAAGTCTCTAAACGGTAAATGTCTGTCTTTGTGACTTCAGACAAGAATGGTGTAGCTTTTGGTCTGATTGCTTTCATCTTGTTCCAAACTTGTCAAAACTGCAGCATGGTCAGTTGCTTTCACTATTAATGCTGCATTTACGACAATGAGGAGCGGATGTTTAATTTAATCCTAGAGGAGCCAGAAAGGGGCAAGGTGGCAGCCAATCGCTGTCTGGTACAAGTAGAGTCGTTTGTCACAAGCATTTGAGAATGTTCTGATTGTACACTTAGTTTCTGCAGTATTAATGCAATTTTTTTTTTTTTTTTGCATGTAATGACTGCAAAGCATCAGTATGTTAAATATTGGCATTTGGATGCTTTTGTCAAACTAGAGAGTCTAGTTAAAATTAGTTTAAATTGATGTGCGTCTTTGTTTCTCTTTCGAGCTGTAATGTACAGCTGCCTTTAGTGTCTTAATGATGTGCGAGGCCTGCATCTTTGTCCTTCAAACAGGTGTGATGGATTGAGCGTCTGCGAGTTAAACACTCAAGAACTTAAAGCACAAGATCCGTGTGACGGCACCTACAAGTACTACACCACCAACTACATTTGCATCCAAGCAGGTTTGGAATTTTGTTCCTCCATTTTCTCCATTTAACTTTCTGTGCAAGTCTGTAATGTTGTTCCTCTTCTAGAGACAAGTGTGACTTGTCACGGTGGATATGCTACCTTGAGTTGTGGTGAGCTATTCCACATTTAATTTGGAAAATTTCAATCATCTTGAGCTCTTCCACTTGTTCATGTTGGATTTGTTAAATCTCCATGTAGAGAATGGTGGTATTCAAATAAATACTGCAAATTATGGACGTACAGATAAAGTCACCTGCTCTGAAGGACATCCATCCAGTGAGCTCCAAAACTCCAACTGCTATTCTCCCAATGCACTGGCTCCTGTGTCAAAAAGGTAGCCGGATACTGCATGCAACTTCTGCTGTACCTCATTAACTAATGACTAATGTAAGCATCCTTTATTTCTGTGAAGCTGCAATGGCTTGAAAAGTTGTGAGTTGTTTGCAACGCATACAGTCTTTACTGATCCCTGCTTTGGCACGTACAAGTACCTTGCAGTCTCCTATTTTTGCCTCCCCCCTGCACGCCGTGAGTATTGAGCTCGATCGCCACAAAAGATAAAGTCTCTTATTTAAATGACTAATACTCACTTTGCTAAAGTGACCTAACATCCTCCTTCCTGTAGGTTCAAGTGTGATCTGTGAACATGCGAATAATACTCTGATATGTGGTATGTATAATGCATGCGAAGAGCTTTGCTTGAAGTTGAATTGTTGATTTTAGAGCAGTTGGTTGACGTGTTTTTTTTTTTTTGTTTTTTTTAAGAGCAAGGAACTGTCATACACATTCTCACTGCTAACTATGGCCGAACCGATCGCATCACATGTTCTGTCAGAAGACCTGCTTCTCAAACTGCCAAAACCGACTGCTACTCCGCAAACTCCTTGGAAATAGTTGCTAATGAGTGAGTCTTAAGTTCATTTCAAATGAAGTTTGGTGTTCTGATAGAAATACAAGGTTTTCTCTCTCTTAAGGTGTGAAAGAAAGGATAGCTGTGTCCTAGTGGCCTCCAATGGTGTCTTCTCAGATCCATGTGTCGGGACATTCAAGTATCTGTATGTCTCTTACAGCTGTGTAACTAACTAAGTTACTGTGTGTATGTGAGTATAAAGACTTATTCAAGACACTCTTGTATTGGGCTGGATTTATAGCTCTGTTAATGGTGGCTTTCTTTGCTGCTTTGCAGAATACATCATCTGATCTTGTGGATTTTTGGCTTCGACTCAGATTTGAAAGTTTCTTCCTTGCAATAAATGCCTTGAAGACCTTTATTTTTGTAGCAGTGCTTTCTATTAGTTTGCAGTATAACTGGTGTATATGGTTGTGAAGTGATCAACTGAGCGCACCAGGTAACGTCTGATTAGTGTCAGCTGGGAAGTGCTTGTCTCATTCAAATGTTGCCGTTGAATAACTCATTTCAACTGATTGGCTTTAAAACAGGCTTCTAATAAAGGGATGGACATCTTTTGGGCTAATGTTGTTTGCTAACGATTAGTGCTGTACACCTTGTAGCGTCTGGACTGGATCGTGAACGACCAATTCATTTTAGCTTTTAAGAAAAGCTTTTAACTCTTTGAGTCGCATAAGTAAATCTTAGTCGGCTCCGAATGTCCTGGTCTCCCCCACAGACAAGTGACCCTTTAAGTGGCGAGGTGTGAGGCAAGGCAGAATCTCTTTGGAGGTCTCCCATCTTCAAAGAGATACTAATCAGCTCACACCAAATTCTTTGTCCCTCACAAGACCAGGGAAATGAATTCCACGCACACACATAGAGACATTCATCAAAATATGAATATTCCCTAAGTGTTTTTCCTGTGCTTTTCTTTTTGCATGCATGTCTATATTACTCCCACTTAGTTACATCTTGTAGTTGTGTTAGTTTCACTGTAAAATGCTTATATTTGAATGTAAGAACATTTACTCCCTAAAAGAGAGTCCGAAACATGCGTTTCTTGGATTCAAAACGTTCCTCTGTTAATTTCATACCTAGATATTGGTGTCTTATTGTGATAATATGCATTATTCTACTTTTAAGGTACTTTGGAGGGAAAAGAACCCAGCTTAAGCACCTCTGTAGATAATGCAAATTAGGCCATAAAAACAAACAAAGGAAAGTTTTCCCGCTAAAAGTCCATGTTCCCTATTGGTCCGTACGGCCCAGAATGGGTGTGACTGGAGTTACCTTTATAACACCTAAACACGAGCGGATCCACGCTCAGTCGTTTTCATCTTGACGAGACATCCTTCCCTCTTTTATTTTCCGGCATTTTACAAACAGTTAATTCCGTTTTGAAATTCCCGCTGAAGAATCACCTCAGGAAGAGACCAATAGAAACTCCAGCTCCGCACGGAAGTTTGAACGGCATTCACCACAGCACAAAGTACAAATGCAAGTATCCGAATTAATTTCGATGCGCTTTAACTTTATTGTCTGAAGTGATTTCGTTGCTGGCTCTCAAAAGGTTGAACTGTTTGTTATTTTGCTTTCTTTGATCAACTCTTCCTTTCTTTTCTTTCGTTATCTTACTGTATGCTTTGCTTAGATTTAGTTATATGTATTCGTGTATATATACATCATATATTAAACACCTTGTATTCACACAATTCATTGTCTCTGGGTAACTCATACATGAACCAAGTCACTTTAACGTTTGATTTCACTAGCTTTATGCTTTTTAAATACTAGAATAAGTTTCCTTTTCGTGGCCAGAGAAGAAAACTTACTTTCTAGAATTGATAAGAAAATCGGACTGATAGTTTTGCTGGACAAAACAAACCAGTTAATAATTTTAGATCATATATGTTCATGATTGATTATAATTCGTTGTAATTGATTATCGATATATATACCTAATTCCCTTCGTGGTTGATTCATATTCACGATTAATCATAACGTGTTGTGAATATATTTCATCCATTTGAGCAAGTTGCTACAATCTGGAGATATATTTTGGCTTAAATTCATTTAGTTCTTAAATTTGTCCTGATGAACAATGTGCGAGAATCAAAGATTTAGCTAAATGAGAATTGCAAGTTGCCCGACGCTTCTGCCTTGGATGGCATTTGTCATAGGCCTGTTAAACAATCTGTAAGAATAACTCTATGGTCAAATGAGTAGGTAGTGCTTCACTGTAGTCCTGGGCTCTTTCAGGACAGAATAACATTTACACTGAAGATGCAAAGTAGTCCCATGTATTTCTGACTACATCCCATATGTAGTATCAGTGATCCAATTAAAAAAAGATTCGCTTGCACCTGTATTTAGTGCTGATCACAAAGAGATCGTCTGTTTAAGGGGAACACTGGGTGAACTCAATTTCAAAAAAGTTCCTTGTTCCCTAAGTAGGGCATAGGAATCCAGCCAATTAGAATTCACCCACTAACTGTAATGCCACTATCCCCTCAATTTGTTGGATAACGCATTACAAGGAACTTGAGTTGCATTATCAATTACTATTTACTACAAAATGTGACTTCAAATAAATAACGTAAGTAACCAACATTTATTTGACCGCTCTCCTGTCCCCAGGTTGAGTGAAATAAAGTGCAGAGGTGTTGTCGCTGTGTAAAACGTTGTTGTAGTCCTAGACCAAATATGAACATTTACTCATTTCACTACCACAAGCATTCAGTATTCCCCAGCATTAATCTCAATTTTTACACAAACCTGTCATTCTATTAAATGACACACTTTATTAATGTCTTTGCTCCTGACCAATGATATAATTCAACCATACTAATAAACAATTACTTTACATTTAGAAATAAGAGTGAACTTTTCTCCTGGCAGCAAAGCAGAAAGGTTTTTTTGAGCTGCACCCTCTACCCTACAGGTGTGAATGCGTTTCAGCTTGAGGGTTATTCATTTCACTTTGGAGTGAAAAGACCTTAACCTTTGCCCAAATGAGTGGTGTTTTTGTTAAACAAACCAACCCCGCCAAGGTAAGAAAATAATGCAAAAGTAACATGACATTACTTTTCATAAAAAGTAACCAACTCTACATATACACAATTGAGAAGTTACTTTTAAAAGCAATATAGTTATCATTATATGTTGGCATTAGTGGAATTTCTTTAGCATGGTTCAAATCATATTTATCTGACCGTTATCAGTTTGTAGTAAACAAAGATGTCACACAGATCAAAAGCACAGTGTGGAGTACCACAAGGCTCTGTACTAGGACTGTTGCTTTTCACTCTGTACATGCTACCCTTGGGAGATGTCATTAGGAAGGATGTTTTCTGTTACGCTAATGATACTCCCCTCTATTTCTTCGCCTCCTAACGAAACGATTCACGAAATTAATGAATTTATAGCTGATATAAAAAAATTGGAGGATCAGTAATTTCCTACTGGATTCTAATTATTGGACCAAAAACCTGCAGGCAAGAGATGGCATGCATTCAGAGATAGAGCCAGACAGAGAAGTTTGTTTTATTGTGTTACTGAAGGCAAGTAGTGTGTTGTGTGTGTAACAGAGTGCCGTCAGTTGATCAGCTGGTGTCTCAGTGCAGCGGTGACAGACCGTCCCAGCTTAGAGGACATTGAGCGCCATCCCTGGCTGCAAAGAACAGGTGGCCAGTGACATTACACTAATCTGAAGCACAGCAGTCAAAGGTTGGATTGGATTGTTAGGATCAGTCTAGATAAAAGCTTTTAATCATTTGTATAGGGTGATCAGGGAGCGATACAGGACCCGCAGAGACGCGTCCTGTGCACCTCCGGAAGAGAGGAGTGGACCACGAACTAGTGGATGCTCCACAAGCCTGTTATTTTATCCTCGGCTCCACTGGAAGGGTCCCCGTGTGGCTGAAACCAAAGCCCCGATGGGTCAGAGAAAACAATTAAAAAAAAGAGGGCAAAGAAATTAACTATGAGCAAAAAACTGTGTTCACATTCCCAGGCAGCACCACCACAAATATTGATGCCTCAACCCTGGTGCCGGATGCTGCCAGAGATGGCCAGCCTCACGAGACGCTAACAGCTGGAGGGATGGAGAGGCCGTTTGCGTAAACCTGCCAGATGCCAAGCTGACAAACGAGCACTTCCTTGGTGGCCGTGACAGGGTGCTCTTGTCTCCACAACTTAAAACTAAAAGGTTTCTTGTCTAAGATCAGGTTTATTGACTAAATCCAACACAGACCAGATTTGACATGGCCTTTGAAACCTGTTCATAGCTTGTCACCTCTGAAAACTTTTTGTTGATCTTGGGTGCCTTAAAGCAGTTGTGGAGAAGGAGCCTGTCCAGAAGAATCCTCTCTTCAGGATTGGGATGCAGACGGACATTGATCAAATGGAGAGCATTACCTTTAACTTCCTTTACACTTGCGCACTTTTTTTAACATTGTTCTAAGCTGCACAATTTAGACAATTTAAAAAAAAAAAACATTCAATTGAAAGATAAGGAAAATTTTTCATTAAAATGATTGTGTTTTAGCTGCTGTTTTCATAGATGCCAAGTCACACGGTCATGACTAACCAGCTCTCTCTCTCCTTGTTAAAATTTGTGCAGAATGCAGTGATCCAGTCAGCCAGTGCTGAACCCGGGATCCAACATAAACGGATTGGAAACTATCTAGATTGGAGAAGTTCAGGAGATTCACTCCATCAGTGATTTCTGGTGTGAGGAAATGTAACAGACTGAGTACGATTATTATCACTTGTCTTCAATTCTGGATTATTTGTAGAGAGATTTTCAAATGGGTGTTCATTGTTATAGTCAAGTCACCTTCATTTCTTCATTTTTTCAAAAATCTGTTTATTTAACTTTTACAATAACTACAGGACACAGTTCCAGGAGAATCGTGAGAGTCGCCTTCGTTCATACAGCGCCTGATGCAATCCAGATTGTTTCAAAGCGGCTCCACGGTAATAAACAGGAAAATAACACAATCTGTGATGCAAACAGAATTCAATTCTGTCGTCAATCAGCTTGAGCTGACTTGTTCATATAATCTTTGTATTGTATAGGAAAGAACACACTTGCCGTCCTCGGTGGAGGGCTTGAGCTCGAGACTTGACCCGAAGCCTGAAGTCCAACTCCAACCTGAGAGGGAACTCGAGCCGCCACACCAGAGACCCCAGAGCCTGTCCACGTCTGAGCAAGAACACGAGAGACTGCAAGACTGGAAACGAGTCATCAAGTCATCGCGGCCACATTTGCTTTGTTTTTAAAAGTCAAGAAAAGTCATCTTTGTTTACACAGCGTTTTATTGTTGGGGAGTGAAGTTACATGCAACTGTTACGTACTGTCTTGTTTTTTGTCACGTGTTCTTTGTTTTGGTTTTGTTCCCGCCACTCGTTTGCCCTAATGGACTTCGGCTGTGTTTACGTAATCATTCCCTTCACCTGTGCCCCAGTCATCACTTCCTGTATTTAAGTTCCTGTGTTTCCCCCTGTCATTTGTTGGTTATGGTCTTTGTAGGAATATGTGTTATGTTGTTCTCTCCATTGTTTCCAATTAAAGTCTTCATGTTAAACGTCAGCTTGGTGTCTGCCCGTCTCCTACACAGTTCCTTGAGAGTAACGGCATTACGTCATTTAATTACAAAATAAATCTGCTTTGTAAATCTGTTACAAAATCATTTGTAACGTTTTTCGTTACATTACTCAAGTTTAGTAACTTAATCTGAATACTTTGGAATACTAATAAGCGTGGAACAAACACAAAACAGGTAATTGCAAGTTTATATCTCTCAATTATGATTTTATAACTTGCAATTTTGAGTTTAAATCTCAATGCAAACTAACAATTGTGAGGGGGAGGAAAAAAAAACAAATTGTGGGAAAAAGTTGCATTGAGCAATGATTATAAAATGACTCACAAACGTCTCAATTACATAGGTAACCCTCGTTCCCTGAAGGAGGGAACGGAGACGTACGTCGGATGACCGACGAATAGGAATCTCGCTAGAGGGGCCAATCTACTTCGAGTGTAACTAGAACGAGCCAATGCATATTGGCATGCAATCATATGCAGCAGCTACTCACCTCGCAGCGCGGGTATATAATGAGCAGCAGGTGCGTTGCATCTTTAGGTTTTCGCTGAGGAGCCGAACCAGACAGGCAGCAGCATCAGCTAGGTACAGCAACTGTGACGACGGGACGTCCGTCTCCGTTCCCTCCTTCAGGGAACGAGGGTTACCTATGTAACCGAGACGTTCCCATTCAGTCGGTCACTTCGACGTACGTCGGATGACCGATGAATAGGAATCCCTACCAAAGCGCCACAGGAGCTGCCCTCTTCCAGCGCTCTGTTGTAAGCCACCTCACGCCCTTGCCTGAGGACGGTGGGCCAGGGCTAACACAGAGAGTGTCAATCACTGCTGTTCCCAAACCCATTCAGTGAGACTATTGGATAACACTGGGAAGCGTACCCTTCGTGTAAAAGGGACGCTGCGGAAGCCACATCCTTCCCCAAAGGAGTTATGTGGAAGAATAATGGACTAACCGTGGGGTTGTCATATGGAAGAACTGGGGTGACTCCACTCGACGAGAGGTGGGTTCTCCCAGAGGGAAAGACACGGGCTTCGACTAGGAGCAACCGTGGAACCAGACATATGGGATCCCCGTAGGGTCACTCATATGGAACCCAGCCTAAATCCGGTTCTCAAGGATGCAGCGGAGTATAGGCCTGGCGCCAGACGCTCCGCCACGTCGGCTGCCGAAGGGAGATCGGAGGACTCAACAGGGTCTGCCTTGTAGGGACTCTCTGGAGAATAAGCACATGTAAGTGCAGCAAGCCGACACTAAGCCGGGGCCTCTCCGCGAGAACACGGGAGGAGACCGACTCAACACGAAGGCTATAAAACCTAGCGAGCGTGTTAGGTGTCGCCCAGCCCGCAGCTCTACAGATGTCTGTTAGCGAGGCGCTACGAGCCAGCGCCCGGGAGGATGCAACACCTCTCGTGGAGTGTGCATGCAACCTGAGCGGGCAGGGCACGCCCTGAGCTTGGTAAGGCGTGCCCACTATCCAGTGGGCCATCCTCTGCTTGGAGACAGCCTTTCCCTTCTGCTGGCCTCCATAACAGACAAAGAGCTGGTCTAAGGTCCTGAAGCTTCGAGTTCTGTCCACGTACAGTCGCAAAGCGCAAACTGGACAGAGCAAAGCCAGGGCTGGGTCTGCCTCCTCCGAGGGCAGCGCTTGCAGGCTCACTATCTGGTCCCTGAAGGGAGTGGTAGGAACCTTGGGCACATAGCCAGGCCGGGGTCTCATTACCACGTGGCTGTCACCCGGCCCGAGCTCTAGGCACGATACGTCGACCGAAAAAGACTGCAGGTCCCCTACCCTCTTGATTAAGGCCAATGCGGCCAGCTGCAAAGTCTTCATAGACAGAATCTTTAAGTCCGCTGACTGCAAAGGCTCAAAGGGAGCATTCTGGAGTGCTCTCAGCACCAGAGCCAAGTCCCAAGAGGGTATGGAGGGGGGACGAGGAGGATTTAACTGTCTCGCCCCCCTAAGGAAACTGACGACCAGGTCGTGCTTACCAACAGATTTGCCATCTATGTGGTCGTGGTATGCAGAAATAGCAGCAGCATGGACTTTGAGGGTGGAGGGGGACAGCCTACGCTCCAACCCTTGCTGCAAGGAGGAAAGCACGACTCCGATCGAGCATCTTCGGGGGTCTTCTCGGCGAGAAGAACACCACTCGACGAACAGGTTCCACTTCAGGGCGTAAGCACGTCTCGTAGATGGTGCACGTGCCGAAGCGATGGTGTTAAGTACCTCGGAGGGTAAGTTACCTAGAACCTCCGCGTCCCGCCCAGGGACCAGACATGGAGTTTCCAGAGGTCTGGACGTGGGTGCCAAAGGGTGCCCCGTCTCTGAGAAAGAAGGGCCAGGGAGGGGCTGTCGCGAGGAGTGAGAGTTCCGGAAACCAGGTCCGGTTGGGCCAATAGGGCGCAACTAACATGACCTGTTCCTCGTCCTCCTTGACTTTGCACAGTGTCTGTGCAAGTAGGCTCACTGGGGAAAACGCATATTTGCTGTGCGCCAGTGCATCTGTCCCGAGTGTCCCCTCGGACAGAAAGTAAAACAGCTGGCAGTGAGAGGTTTCTGGAGAGGCAAACAGGTCTACCTGAGCCTCTCCGAACTCTCTCCAGATCAGCTGGACCGCCTGGGGGTGGAGTCGCCACTCTCCCAGCAGCGCAGCTCGTGAGAGCTCGTCGGCCGCACGGTTGAGCACACCGGGGATGTGAATGGCATGAAGCGACCTCAGATGCTTCTGACTCCAGAGGAGGAGATGGCGGGCGAGTTGTGACATGCAACGGGAGCGTAGACCACCTTGACGGTTGATGTATGCAACGGTCGCAGTGTTGTCCGTACGGACCAGCACATGCCTGCCCTGAAGCGGCCCCTTGAGGCGGCTCAGGGCGAGCCGTACTGCCAACAACTCGAGGCAATTGACGTGCCACTGCAGTTGGGGGCCCGTCCACACCCCTGACACTGCATGCCCGTTGTATGTGGCGCCCCGGGGGTCCGACCATGGGCTGAAGGTATGGTGGCACTCTGGAGTGATTGCCACCTGGAAAGTGCCACGTTGCCACACCCATCTCGGGACTCGGCCGTGGAGCCAGTGATGAAATGGTCTCACATGAAGCAGACCAAGTGGAGTTACAGCCGCTGCGGCCGCCATATGCCCCAGGAGCCTCTGAAAGAATTTAAGTGGGACCGCCGTTCTGCCGTTGAACGTATTCAGGCAGTTCAACACCGACTGAGCACGTTCCTCTGTGAGGCGTGCCGTCTGCTCGACCGAGTCCAACTCCATAACGAGAAAAGAGATCCTCTGCATGGGGGCGAGTTTGCTCTTCTCCCAGTTGACCCGAAGACCCAGATGGCTGAGGTGTCTGAGCACTAAATCCCTGTGTTCGCACAACTGATCCTGCGACTGAGCCAAAATGAGCCAGTCGTCTAGATAGTGATGCGAACACCCTGTTCTCTCATGGGAACAAGGGCTCCCTCCACGACCTTCATGAAGACGCGGGGAGACAGGGCCAGCCCGAAGGGTAAGACTCTGTATTGATATGCTCGACCTTCGAACGCAAATCGCAGGAATGGCCTGTGTCGCGGAAGGATCGAGACATGAAACATCGAGACATGATTGCCACCCGGAAAGTGCCGCGTTGCCACACCCATCTCGGGACTCGGCCGTGGAGCCAGTGCTGAAACGGTCTCACATGAAGCAGACCAAGTGGAGTTACAGCCGCTGCGGCCGCCATATGCCCCAGGAGCCTCTGAAAGAATTTCAGTGGGACCGCCGTCCTGCCGTTGAACGTATTCAGGCAGTTCAACACCGACTGAGCACGTTCCTCTGTGAGGCGTGCCGTCTGCTCGACCGAGTCCAACTCCATACCGAGAAAAGAGATCCTCTGCACGGGGGCGAGTTTGCTCTTCTCCCAGTTGACCCGAAGACCCAGATGGCTGAGGTGTCTGAGCACTAAATCCCTGTGTTCGCACAACTGATCCTGCGACTGAGCCAAAATGAGCCAGTCGTCTAGATAGTGATGCGAACACCCTGTTCTCTCATGGGAACAAGGGCTCCCTCCACGACCTTCATGAAGACGCGGGGAGACAGGGCCAGCCCGAAGGGTAAGACTCTGTACTGATATGCTCGACCTTCGAACGCAAATCGCAGGAATGGCCTGTGTCGCGGAAGGATCGAGACATGAAAACTCGCAGGTCCAAGATCGGTCGTAACCCACCGCTTTTCTTGGGTACAATGAAGTAGGGGCTGTAGAACCCCGAATTCATGTCGGCTGGAGGGACTGGCTCTATCGCGTCCTTCGCCAGTAGGACCGCGATCTCTGCACGCAAGACAGGAGCATCGGCAGCTTTCACTGAAGTGAAGTGGACGCCCCTGAACCTCGGGGGACGCCGGGCGAACTGAATCGCATAGCCGAGCCTGATGGTCCGAATGAGCCAGCGAGACGGACTGGGGAGCGCTAACCAGGCTCGCAGAGACCGTACAAGCGGGACCAAAGGGACCGCAGGCGTACCCACCGTGGGGCAGCGAGGTGGAACGCAGGGACGCGGCCCGGGAGGCTCTCTTTGTGAGGCGGCCCGAAGCGGGGTCAGAGTGTGCTGTGCAACACTTACCTGGTTCCACAGATGGACAGTGGGAGCAGGCAAAAAGTCTTGCCTGCTGCCTGCTGCGCGCTGCTGTCCGCTGGCGACAGAAGAGGGGGAAAAGAGTGGTGAGGTTCTAGCCCTCCCACTGCTCTCCAAGTCCTCTTCGGACCCGGAGATGGAGGGAACCGCTCTTTTTTTCTGAAAATTTGGGTTACAGAAAAACCCATCAACAAAGGATTTACTACCCGGCCCTCCTCCGGGGAAGGAGTGGAGAGGTCTCCATCTCCTGAAGAGCAGTTCCCTCCCTCTCCAAGTCACCCGTCCTAGGGCCTCTTGCTCTTGGCTTTGCCGCCCTTCTTGGCGGGGGCCTGGACGGGCTGGGCACCCCGACCACGACCGGCTCCATGGTGCCGCTTGATGACGGCTGCTGCTGCTGGGGAGCGGGGCGGCCGCGTGGTGGGGGGGGCGCCCTTGGCAACAAGCAGCCTGAGGCGATGCGGGTGGTGGAGGTGCAGCAGCTGACCGCCTCAGCAGGATGTGGCCCTCAGACTGCTTCTGTACAGCCGAGAACTGTTGGGCAAAGTTCTCGGCCGCGTCGCCAAGAGGCCGGTCTGGGACATGGGGGCATCAAGGAACCTGACTTTGTCGGTATCCCTCATGTCGACCAGACCCAGCCAGAGATGACGTTCCTGGACCACCAGCGTGGACATCGCACGACCCACTGACCGCGCAGTGACCTTCGTTGCTCGAAGCGTGAGGTCCGTTGCGGTACGAAGTTCTTGGAGAACCTGTGGATCATGACTACCCTCGTGCAGGCCCCTCAGTGCCTTGGCCTGATGGACCTGCAACAACGCCATAGCGTGTAAGGCGGCAGCGGCTTCCGCGCAGGCCCAGTAAGCACTGCCGGTAGGTCCGACGAGCGCTCACAGGCCCGGGAAGGGAGAGACGCTCCCCCCTCTCTTCAGGAAGGGGTATGCGTGAACATCCCTTTGCCGCACCGCCATCAAGGGTAGTGAGGGAGGAGGTCCCACTGGCACGGTTTTGGGCAGTAAAAGGTGCCCTCCACGCGCCAGTGTTCTCTACATGCACTTCCGGGAAGAAGGGAACCGGGGTGGAGGGCTGAGAACCATCCCTTGCCACTCCGAGGAACCAATCATCCAATCTCAAGGGCTCGGGACACGGTGGAGCACTCCACACGGTGGAGCATTCCACACGAGCCCGACCCTGTTGGCGGCCCGGGAAAGCATAGCCATCATTTCCGGGTCTGATTCGGGCACAGCTGTCACTCCCGAAGGAGGCAGCCGTGCTGAATCATCATCCTCGAAAGCGTCAGGCTCACCCTCCGATGCAGCGATCGACATCCGGTCATCCTGGGGAGCCCTTAAGGATACGGATGGTACACACCTCTGGGGCGGTCCATCACGCTCCCCCAGCAGCTCTACTGGCTGCAGAGTGCGGGAGGAGTGAGGGTTCCCAGGGGGTTGGTTCCCCGAGGGAAGCGCGCTCACTGTAATCCTCAAATCACCAGTGCCACCGCCTGAAGCAACCCTCCATTTTTTTCAGGAGGACTGGAACGAAGCAGCGGCACTGGGACTCCGCCTCCTGCATCGCAACCCCGCCCCCTTGTAGGAGGCGGAGTCTAGATCGCAACTCCGCGATGGTCATCTTCCCGCAATGGGTGCATGACTCATCCACAAACGCTGCCTCAGCGCGCCTTAAGCCTAAGCACGCGATACAGCGCTCGTGACCATCCCGAGGCGCCAGGTAACGACCGCATCCAGAAACACGCAAGTAGTACACATCTTCGAAAAGACGCGAAACTACTCGCACGAGCTCTTTTAGGAATTAACTCTTTCAAGTGCCGAAGCACGCAGGGGATAACCGCGGCAACACAGACAGGGAAAAAGTGCAGCCTGTCGTGTGCACTCACTCTTGAAACCGCTCTTACCAGCTGTGATAACAGCTTTTAAGCGCTCTATAATAGCGCACCGTTACCAGCCATAAGAACGGCTTTTACAGCGGAGAACAGCTTCATTTGCTCACATAAAACAGAACAAACAGAGAAGACAACCAAGAGAACGGCCTCGCTGCTGTGCTGTCCGCCTGCACTCTCACGAAGAGCAATCCACCAAAAGATTCTTCGTCTTTCGTCACACTCGCTCGTAGACACCATACAGGTTCGGCTCCGAACCGAAAAGCTAAAGATGCAACGCACCTGCTGCTCATTTTATACCCGCGCTGCGAGGTGAGCAGCTGCTGCATATGATTGCATGCCAATATGCATTGGCTCGTTTTAGTTACACTCGAAGTAGATTGGCCTCTCTAGCGAGATTCCTATTTGTGGACTGAATGGGAACAACCATCACAAAAGATGAAAACAGTCGTGGATCATCAGGTCATGACAGGACAGGCGCGCAGATGGCACTGGGGACGGGGGGGACATGACCCCCCCAAATTCATAGTGACCCGATCTCCCCCCCGCCCTCACTATCCCTACGAAAGACGACAAAAATGGGTAAAACAGAGGATTAACCAGTGTTTGCACTCTCTCTGAGTGACGCTGGGGCGCGAATCTTTTTTTCCGAGGATGGAAGGGGAAGGTCCCGCCTTTTTTCGCCTCTGATTGGCTAGAAGGGTCTCCTCCTATTGGGTAGGTTTAGGGGTCACGTTAGTGTGGCCAATCGGAGAGAGCCTTTCTAGCCAATCAGAGGCGACAAAGCGGGACCTCGTGCCTATATGAGCGGTAACCATAGTGATCATATACAATTTATGACTGATCTGAGTCGGTGATTTTCCGAATTGAAAAAAATCGACTGCGAATGCCACATAAAGGCAATGAAGAGACAAAAAACAATCACCTCGTTTTTTCAAAAAACAAACAATGTAAGTATCCTATGCCTGTTGACTTTCCCAGATGTGGCAGATGAGATTTGTTAAGGGGAATAACTAGTCTGACAATAATTTACAGTCCCTCCAGAAAAACGCAGGATTTTTTTGTGATTGTTGCGGGCAAAAATCCTTGATTATGCGGCACGTTTTCTTAAAAAATGCGATGGAATAAGCGGGATATTTTTGCAATTTTATGCGATGAAATTGCGGGAACTTGCAAAAACTGCGGTTTTTGATGCAAAAGAGGAAAAAAAGGTGATTCCCCCCCAACATCCTGTTCTCACTAGATACTACCTTAATGTAAAGAGGCAGGCTTGCTAAATCACAGAATATTTATGTTCTCATTCTGTTTTATTTCAGACCTTAATCAACACATGGCTCAAAATTACAAAACATTGAGTCAAATAAGTTCTGTAGCTTTACAAAAGGAATATTCAACTTCTGTAAAAATGAATAAATAAAATAAAAAAAAAATAAAATGTGTGCTCCCTGTTTAACAGAGGTAGCTCTACAAAACAGACATCTTCTGTTAAATGAAGTGCTTCCAGTGCACAAAGTGCATCTCTTACTGCAACGTAAATTATTTTACATACTACTAATATACTTGAAACTGCAAAGTGGTTTTCCAGCGTCGACTTGCGTCTGTGGTCCAACACGCAGTTTCACGGAGTGCAAAATAATTTGCCCCCACTATCATGTAAAAGACTGGGAAGCTGCTTCGCACGGTCTTTTGAGCTTATTTTTGTTGGCAAATGAGAATTATTGGCGTGTTTCATCATGGTTTCACCGCGGGGTTTACAGATGACGTTCACGTCGCGTAATTACGTCACTTCATAAGGTTCCCATGGCAATAGGGGGAAAATAATGGCGCTTTACTTGTGTATGTATTGCTGATGGTGGTGCCCATATCATCTGCTGAGGCAGAGCGCAGTTTTAGCGGATTACGCAGGTTGAAAACTTGGTTGCGATCAACCATGACACAAAAAAGACTCAATGGCATTGCTGTGTGCCATATATTCACCAAGAGAGGCTTGACAGACTGGACAGACATGAAATTGCCCAGCAGTATGTTCAGGGTAATGAAAGGAGGAGAGATGTTTTTGTGTCCTTCATTGAGTAAATTTGTTTTGCTGCACTAGACGGAATTTCTGATACTCCGTATACTTATTTTTATTTATGCAAATATGTTGTTGTTATTTTATTTTATTATTGTTTTTTGCACATATGTTCTTTGCTTTTTTGTTCATAATGATAGACTTTGTATGCTGAGATAAGCAAATGTTTAAATAAAACATACTTTGCTGAAGACATGAAGTTTTGGTGGGTGATTGGAGTCAAATAACAGTCTGATCATGAATTGCTAGTGGTGATCAGGTAGGCCTTTGTTTACTTTGTTCATTGTTGTTTATCCATGATTTCAAATAAAAATCCCCCAATGGCTTTTTAGTGCAAACCATTAGCCCAAATTACGCAAAGTAACTACTTGAGCACTAGTTAAAGCCCAAATTACGCAAAATAACGAATCGAGTTTAAATAATTTGCTGACAGCTTGGTCCCCCCCAGTTAAAAACTCCTATCTGCGCCCCTGTGACAGGACAGTTAAGTTGACAGTTGGGCTTTTTTTTTTTTTTTGTAAATTCAGTCATGTCTTGTTCAGTATTAAAACGTTGATGAAACTTAACTCTGCTTTTTCAGACTGTCAGAGTCGGAGAATCACCAATTGTTGTTTAAATGACATTAAAATTCAAAGTAATCACTTTATTAATCTAAAACACTTTTCAGATGTAAGTGTAATCTGATTACCACCCATTTAAAATGAAATACAGTTACTCAAATTTTGTAGTTTAAATACATAACTAAGTTACTTGTATTTCATTCCGTCACTCATCATTCAGCTCAATAAAACAAGTGGATCTTAGTGGGATTATAAAAATTATGACTTGACCCCTTTAAATACATGCTTTCAAAGAGTAGGAAACAAGTGCACGACACACCTCTCCATGGTTATGCAACAAAACAAAAAAAACTAAAAAGATCAGGTTCATATACTCTTCCACAATTCCGTAAACAACACAATAAACACAATAGACACAACAAACACCTCATATTTCGGACGGAGCCATCATCAAGTTTATCTACGCGGCTGTTGAATGCTGGAATCTGATTGGTTGACGAACGGTTTAATGCGCGCAGTGATTTTCAGGGAAACACACTGTTAAAGTAGTTCCAGGCAGTTTCTGACTGCGTTACAGTAGAGGGTGGTGAAGAGAAACCTTCACATTCAAAATATCGATGAAATCCAAATTAATAAAGCCTCTTAAAACGAAAAAGTCCAAATATGAATTTACGATGATGCAGGAGTGGAGGATGACACATCAAGTACAGGTGAGATGAGGTTCTCCATGTATACAGTTGTGATCATAATACTCGGACGAGATTAGTTTCTTAATATATGATTAAATTATGACCAGATAACGTTGTTATTTATGTCAATAACAGTTGAACTCAAGGGTGAATTCATGAGCCGATTGGATGGAGGTCGCGCCGTTACGAAACGTCACGTGATCTGAATAGGCGACCCAGTGCGTCACGTAAATAATTAAAATAAGCGATGAGCTTTTAATGAATAATTAATCCATTGAAATAGTATGTGATTAGCCTATTTGTGAAATTTATTAGGCTATAACCACGTTAAAAAAGCCTAAACATTTTATGTTTGCAATTGAAAGTTTTTATTTTTGTCAATTGAGGATTTGTGGACACAGAAACACATTTCCCAGTGGCATGTTGTTGATATTCTTTTATTATTATTTATTTAAAAATATATCATTCGTGGAATTAGTCTTAATTATCTTAATGATTTATCGCGGACCGTGAGCTAAGTGAACAGAATCATCTGAATTCAGAGTTCATCGCGAATAATCCCTTCAATTATAAATATCGGCGTGTAATTCAGATGTACTCTTTGTTCTTTGATAGGCTCTATCTGCCATTTACGAATTTATTTAATTTGGATGGTTCAGTAATGTTTGTCAGATATAAATCTAATCCTGATTCATTTTAGACAATGTTAATTAATCACATATTATTTCATTTGAATAATTATTCAGTAAAGCTCAAATTATCGCCTACTTTAATTTAATATATATATATATATATATATATATATATATATATATATATATATATATATATATAAATAAAATAAATAACTGAACGTCAAAACTGCTTATCTGTACTCACGTACCCGACGTCAGGTGTGCTTATGCGTAATTGGAAATGTCGTTGCTATAGCGACGCGTGAAATGACTTTTGACTGAATATAAACACTCGGCCGACTCCAAATCTGTTGATTGAGAGACGAGGCGATTTGAGAGACATTTTTGGAGAGCATTTTCCCTACTGAGATCGAGATTTTCGAAGGAGTTTGGAGGATATTTTCTTTGACTTTTATTGTTTTGTTTCGAAGGAGTTTGGAGGATATTTTCTTTGACTTTTATTGTTTTGTTTCGAAGGAGTTTGGAGGATATTTTCTTTGACTTTTATTGTTTTCTTTTTGCAGGAGCTGTTCTCTTTGAAAGAGACACTTTTATTTTATTTTTTGCGCTTCATTTTTAATTATTATTGTCATTATATATTATTATTATTATTATTGCATATTGTTATTATTTCTTGTAGGAGTTTGGAGGAGATTCTCAGTGGCTCACATGGGTGAAAGACGAGGTAAGAGTTTTAATCTTTCATTTGTTTATATTGTTATGTTATAGTTTGATGTTTTACACTATTTGACTTAATTAATGTGAAGTAATTTGTGCAAGTTAAGCCATTTTTTCAAAGCTAAATGATCACGTATTTTATGCCTTGTAAACTGCTGATTTGCTTATTTGCAATTCACAACCCAATAGAAAGTTGAAAAATATAAATGAACATAATTTGATGTGACCACTGACATTGATTATTGATTATCAATATAACATGACTAATAGAGGCTTTAAGTGTTTGATGTGTGAAATATTTCAGCTTCAGGCCGCCCCGCATGCAGGAGGGGAGCTTTTACCCAGACGGTTGGGAGACGTGGCTCTGGTGACAACAAGGAACCGCTGCCAATCCCAACCCAGCCACCGAGTCAAGAGCTGCCTGGATATTTAGCTCCTCTGCCTTCCGAGTTGGCTTCTTCTGTGTCATCAGATCACACTCACAAGAAGAGGAAGTGGCAGAGCGGCATCCAGCAAGCCCCAGATGATGGCCATCCTTCCGCCTCATGTAAGAGACCTGCCAAACGATCTCGCACAGGACAGAATAGGCTCATATTAAAGAAGGAAGCTTAGCCTATTCTTACATTAGTAATAGAGGCTTTAAGTGTTTGATGTGTGAAATATTCCAGCTTCAGGATCCAGGAGTGGAGCTCTTACCCTGACGTCCGGTCAGGAGGTTGAGAGACGTGGCTGTGGTGACAACAACCATCAGGAACCGCTGCCAATCGCAACCCAGCCACCGAGTCAAGAGCTGCCTGGATATTTAGCTCCTCTGCCTTCCGAGTTGGCTTCTTCTGTGTCATCAGATCACACTCGCAAGAAGAGGAAGCGGCAGAGCGGCATCCAGCAAGCCCCAGATGATGGCCATCCGTCCACCTCCCATCAGAGACCTGCCAAACGGTCTCGCACAGGTCAGAATAGGCTCATATTAAAGAAGTTATGGCTCAGCCATTAATTGATTTGTCACTGTAAAATATTCTCAACATCTTTGATGTAAAAACTGCATTAAGTAAAAATCTTTTAGAGATTTATGTACTGCAACATGTCTTAAAGACACTTCTTGTGATCTTAGATTTCGCAGAAGCATATGCAGAGGGCCCGTTGCTGGGGAAAGGTGGATTTGGCTCGGTGTATGCTGGGACCCGCAGGTCTGATGGACTGCCTGTAAGAGACTTTCTTCCCTCCTTCATTCAAGCAGCCTTTAGAAATGTTCTCAGAATTGATCTTAGTAAATGTCATATGTCACAATGAGGCAGGTGTGATTTACTGCGGTTTCTGTCTTCAGGTTGCCATCAAGTACGTCTCTAAAGACAGGGCGAAGAAGAGGCTGAAAGTTGTAAGTGTCAGCGTGAATCTGTTGTTCTGTGTCACATCTTATTGGTTTACACACACACACTTCCACGTTCAGCCCTGGATGTAATGCAGCATTTGTCATTGCAGGAAGGCCAGGGTCTGCTGCCGCTGGAGGTCGCACTGATGACCCAGGTCAATTCAGCTCCCGCCTGCCCCAGTGTCCTGCGGCTCGTGGAGTGGTTTGACCGTCCCACGGATTACATCATGATCCTGGAACGGCCAGTTCCTTGCCAAGATCTCCAGAGTTTCTATGAGGAGAACGGCTGTCTGGATGAGAGCCTGGCCAAGAAGGTGCTGGTCCAGCTCATCGCCGCGCTGAAACATTGCGAGAGCCGTGGAGTCTTGCACCGGGACGTCAAGCCACAAAACCTGCTGATTTCCACAGCTTCACATGACATCAAGCTGCTGGACTTTGGTTGCGGAGGCCTCCTGAAGGACTCGGCCTACACATCGTTTGCAGGTTGGTTTGCGTTACAGAAAGAAAGCTCTTACTACTTGGCTCTGTGTGGTGGTCTCACACGTGGATATTTTGTAAACGTTTGATTATCAACTAAAAGGAAACTCTACATTGACTCAGGCCTACATTTAGTTTGGACTGGAACCTTTTCAGTGGATGTTGTTGATCTTTTGGCGTATCTCAGGCACTCGTCAGTACGCCCCTCCTGAGTGGTTTCATGAGCACCGCTATCATGCAGGACCGGCTACTGTCTGGTCAGTGGGGGTGACGCTCTACAAGATCCTATGTGGTTTCTTGCCCTTCAGAGCCGCATGGAGGGTCACCTCTAACAGCGGACTGCACTTCCCTAGAGAGCTGTCTGCAGGCAAGAGATAGCATGCATTCAGAGATAGAGCCAGACAGAGAAGTTTGTTTTATTGTGTTACTGAAGGCAAGTAGTGTGATGTGTGTGTAACAGAGTGCCGTCAGTTGATCAGCTGGTGTCTCAGTGCAGCGGTGACAGACCGTCCCAGCTTAGAGGACATTGAGCGCCATCCCTGGCTGCAAAGAACAGGTGGCCAGTGACATTACACTAATCTGAAGCACAGCAGTCAAAGGTTGGATTGGATTGTTAGGATCAGTCTAGATAAAAGCTTTTAATCATTTGTATAGGGTGATCAGGGAGCGATACAGGACCCGCAGAGACGCGTCCTGTGCACCTCCGGAAGAGAGGAGTGGACCACGAACTAGTCCACAAGCCTGTTATTTTATCCTCGGCTCCACTGGTAGGGTCCCTGTGTGGATGAAACCAAAGCCCCGATGGGTCAGAGAAAACAATAAAAAAAAGAGGGGCAAAGAAATTAACTATGAGCAAAAAACTGTGTTCACATTCCCAGGCAGCGCCACCACAAATATTGATGCCTCAACCCTGGTGCCGGATGCTGCCAGAGATGGCCAGCCTCACGAGACGCTAACAGCTGGAGGGATGGAGAGGCCGCTTGCGTAAACCTGCCAGATGCCAAGCTGACAAACGAGCACTTCCTTGGTGGCCGTGACAGGGTGCTCTTGTCTCCACAACTAAAAACAAAAAGGTTTCTTGTCTAAAATCAGGTTTATTGACTAAATCCAACACAGACCAGATTTGACATGGCCTTTGAAACCTGTTCATAGCTTGTCACCTCTGAACTCTTTTTGTTGATCTTAGGTGCCTTAAAGCAGTTGTGGAGAAGGAGCCTGTCCAGAAGAATCCTCTCTTCAGGATTGGGATGCAGACGGACATTGACCAAATGGAGAGCATTACCTTTAACTTCCTTTACACTTGCGCACTTTTTTAACATTGTTCTAAGCTGCACAATTTAGACAATTTAAAAAAAAAAAAACATTCAATTGAAAGATATGGAACATTTTACATTAAAATGATTGTGTTTTAGCTGCTGTTTTCATAGATGCCAAGTCACACGGTCATGACTAACCAGCTCTCTCTCTCCTTGTTAAAATTTGTGCAGAATGCAGTGATCCGATCAGCCAGTGCCGAACCCGGGATCCAACATAAACGGATTGGAAACGATCTAGATTGGAGAAGTTCAGGAGATTCACTCCATCAGTGATTTCAGGTGTGAGGAAATGTAACAGACAGAGTACGATTATTATCACTTGTCTTCAATTCTGGATTATTTGTAGTGAGATTTTCAATTGGGTGTTCATTGTTATAGTCAAGTCACCTTCATTTCTTCATTTTTAAAAAAAAAATCTGTTTATTGAACTTTTACAATAACTACAGGACACAGTTCCAGGAGAATCGTGAGAGTCGCCTTCATTCATTGCCTGATGCAATCCAGATTGTTTCAAAGCGGCTCCACGGTAATAAACAGGAAAATAACACAATCTGTGATGCAAACAGAATTCAATTCTGTCGTCAATCAGCTTGAGCTGACTTGTTCATATAATCTTTGTATTGTATAGGAAAGAACACACTTGCCGTCCTCGGTGGAGGGCTTGAGCTCGAGACTTGACCCGAAGCCTGAAGTCCAACTCCAACCTGAGAGGGAACTCGAGCCGCCACACCAGAGACCCCAGAGCCTGTCCACGTCTGAGCAAGAACACGAGAGACTGCAAGACTGGAAACGAGTCATCAAGTCATCGCGGCCACATTTGCTTTGTTTTTAAAAGTCAAGAAAAGTCATCTTTGTTTACACAGCGTTTTATTGTTGGGGAGTGAAGTTACATGCAACTGTTACGTACTGTCTTGTTTTTTGTCACGTGTTCTTTGTTTTGGTTTTGTTCCCGCCACTCGTTTGCCCTAATGGACTTCGGCTGTGTTTACGTAATCATTCCCTTCACCTGTGCCCCAGTCATCACTTCCTGTATTTAAGTTCCTGTGTTTCCCCCTGTCATTTGTTGGTTATGGTCTTTGTAGGAATATGTGTTATGTTGTTCTCTCCATTGTTTCCAATTAAAGTCTTCATGTTAAACGTCAGCTTGGTGTCTGCCCGTCTCCTACACAGTTCCTTGAGAGTAACGGCATTACGTCATTTAATTACAAAATAAATCTGCTTTGTAAATCTGTTACAAAATCATTTGTAACGTTTTTCGTTACATTACTCAAGTTTAGTAACTTAATCTGAATACTTTGGAATACTAATAAGCGTGGAACAAACACAAAACAGGTAATTGCAAGTTTATATCTCTCAATTATGATTTTATAACTTGCAATTTTGAGTTTAAATCTCAATGCAAACTAACAATTGTGAGGGGGAGGAAAAAAAAACAAATTGTGGGAAAAAGTTGCATTGAGCAGTGAATTATAAAATGACTCACAAACGTCTCAATTACATAGGTAACCCTCGTTCCCTGAAGGAGGGAACGGAGACGTACGTCGGATGACCGACGAATAGGAATCTCGCTAGAGGGGCCAATCTACTTCGAGTGTAACTAGAACGAGCCAATGCATATTGGCATGCAATCATATGCAGCAGCTGCTCACCTCGCAGCGCGGGTATATAATGAGCAGCAGGTGCGTTGCATCTTTAGGTTTTCGCTGAGGAGCCGAACCAGACAGGCAGCAGCATCAGCTAGGTACAGCAACTGTGACGACGGGACGTCCGTCTCCGTTCCCTCCTTCAGGGAACGAGGGTTACCTATGTAACCGAGTATAGGCCTGGCGCCAGACGCTCCGCCACGTCGGCTGCCGAAGGGAGATCGGAGGACTCAACAGGGTCTGCCTTGTAGGGACTCTCTGGAGAATAAGCACATGTAAGTGCAGCAAGCCGACACTAAGCCGGGGCCTCTCCGCGAGAACACGGGAGGAGATCGACTCAACACGAAGGCTATAAAACCTAGCGAGCGTGTTAGGTGTCGCCCAGCCCGCAGCTCTACAGATGTCTGTTAGCGAGGCGCTACGAGCCAGCGCCCGGGAGGATGCAACACCTCTCGTGGAGTGTGCATGCAACCTGAGCGGGCAGGGCACGCCCTGAGCTTGGTAAGGCGTGCCCACTATCCAGTGGGCCATCCTCTGCTTGGAGACAGCCTTTCCCTTCTGCTGGCCTCCATAACAGACAAAAAGCTGGTCTAAGGTCCTGAAGCTTCGAGTTCTGTCCACGTACAGTCGCAAAGCGCAAACTGGACAGAGCAAAGCCAGGGCTGGGTCTGCCTCCTCCGAGGGCAGCGCTTGCAGGCTCACTATCTGGTCCCTGAAGGGAGTGGTAGGAACCTTGGGCACATAGCCAGGCCGGGTCTCATTACCACGTGGCTGTCACCCGGCCCGAGCTCTAGGCACGATACGTCGACCGAAAAAGACTGCAGGTCCCCTACCCTCTTGATTAAGGCCAATGCGGCCAGCTGCAAAGTCTTCATAGACAGAATCTTTAAGTCCGCTGACTGCAAAGGCTCAAAGGGAGCATTCTGGAGTGCTCTCAGCACCAGAGCCAAGTCCCAAGAGGGTATGGAGGGGGGACGAGGAGGATTTAACTGTCTCGCCCCCCTAAGGAAACTGACGACCAGGTCGTGCTTACCAACAGATTTGCCATCTATGTGGTCGTGGTATGCAGAAATAGCAGCAGCATGGACTTTGAGGGTGGAGGGGGACAGCCTACGCTCCAACCCTTGCTGCAAGGAGGAAAGCACGACTCCGATCGAGCATCTTCGGGGGTCTTCTCGGCGAGAAGAACACCACTCGACGAACAGGTTCCACTTCAGGGCGTAAGCACGTCTCGTAGATGGTGCACGTGCCGAAGCGATGGTGTTAAGTACCTCGGAGGGTAAGTTACCTAGAACCTCCGCGTCCCGCCCAGGGACCAGACATGGAGTTTCCAGAGGTCTGGATGTGGGTGCCAAAGGGTGCCCCGTCTCTGAGAAAGAAGGTCCTTCCTCAGAGGAATGGGCCAGGGAGGGGCTGTCGCGAGGAGTGAGAGTTCCGGAAACCAGGTCCGGTTGGGCCAATAGGGCGCAACTAACATGACCTGTTCCTCGTCCTCCTTGACTTTGCACAGTGTCTGTGCAAGTAGGCTCACTGGGGAAAACGCATATTTGCTGTGCGCCAGTGCATCTGTCCCGAGTGTCCCCTCGGACAGAAAGTAAAACAGCTGGCAGTGAGAGGTTTCTGGAGAGGCAAACAGGTCTACCTGAGCCTCTCCGAACTCTCTCCAGATCAGCTGGACCGCCTGGGGGTGGAGTCGCCACTCTCCCAGCAGCGCAGCTCGTGAGAGCTCGTCGGCCGCACGGTTGAGCACACCGGGGATGTGAATGGCATGAAGCGACCTCAGATGCTTCTGACTCCAGAGGAGGAGATGGCGGGCGAGTTGTGACATGCAACGGGAGCGTAGACCACCTTGACGGTTGATGTATGCAACGGTCGCAGTGTTGTCCGTACGGACCAGCACATGCCTGCCCTGAAGCGGCCCCTTGAGGCGGCTCAGGGCGAGCCGTACTGCCAACAACTCGAGGCAATTGACGTGCCACTGCAGTTGGGGGCCCGTCCACACCCCTGACACTGCATGCCCGTTGTATGTGGCGCCCCGGGGGTCCGACCATGGGCTGAAGGTATGGTGGCACTCTGGAGTGATTGCCACCTGGAAAGTGCCACGTTGCCACACCCATCTCGGGACTCGGCCGTGGAGCCAGTGATGAAATGGTCTCACATGAAGCAGACCAAGTGGAGTTACAGCCGCTGCGGCCGCCATATGCCCCAGGAGCCTCTGAAAGAATTTAAGTGGGACCGCCGTCCTGCCGTTGAACGTATTCAGGCAGTTCAACACCGACTGAGCACGTTCCTCTGTGAGGCGTGCCGTCTGCTCGACCGAGTCCAACTCCATACCGAGAAAAGAGATCCTCTGCATGGGGGCGAGTTTGCTCTTCTCCCAGTTGACCCGAAGACCCAGATGGCTGAGGTGTCTGAGCACTAAATCCCTGTGTTCGCACAACTGATCCTGCGACTGAGCCAAAATGAGCCAGTCGTCTAGATAGTGATGCGAACACCCTGTTCTCTCATGGGAACAAGGGCTCCCTCCACGACCTTCATGAAGACGCGGGGAGACAGGGCCAGCCCGAAGGGTAAGACTCTGTATTGATATGCTCGACCTTCGAACGCAAATCGCAGGAATGGCCTGTGTCGCGGAAGGATCGAGACATGAAACATCGAGACATGATTGCCACCCGGAAAGTGCCGCGTTGCCACACCCATCTCGGGACTCGGCCGTGGAGCCAGTGCTGAAACGGTCTCACATGAAGCAGACCAAGTGGAGTTACAGCCGCTGCGGCCGCCATATGCCCCAGGAGCCTCTGAAAGAATTTAAGTGGGACCGCCGTCCTGCCGTTGAACGTATTCAGGCAGTTCAACACCGACTGAGCACGTTCCTCTGTGAGGCGTGCCGTCTGCTCGACCGAGTCCAACTCCATACCGAGAAAAGAGATCCTCTGCACGGGGGCGAGTTTGCTCTTCTCCCAGTTGACCCGAAGACCCAGATGGCTGAGGTGTCTGAGCAGTAAATCCCTGTGTTCGCACAACTGATCCTGCGACTGAGCCAAAATGAGCCAGTCGTCTAGATAGTGATGCGAACACCCTGTTCTCTCATGGGAACAAGGGCTCCCTCCACGACCTTCATGAAGACGCGGGGAGACAGGGCCAGCCCGAAGGGTAAGACTCTGTACTGATATGCTCGACCTTCGAACGCAAATCGCAGGAATGGCCTGTGTCGCGGAAGGATCGAGACATGAAACATCGAGACATGATTGCCACCCGGAAAGTGCCACGTTGCCACACCCATCTTGGGACTCGGCCGTGGAGCCAGTGCTGAAACGGTCTCACATGAAGCAGACCAAGTGGAGTTACAGCCGCTGCGGCCGCCATATGCCCCAGGAGCCTCTGAAAGAATTTCAGTGGGACCGCCGTCCTGCCGTTGAACGTATTCAGGCAGTTCAACACCGACTGAGCACGTTCCTCTGTGAGGCGTGCCGTCTGCTCGACCGAGTCCAACTCCATACCGAGAAAAGAGATCCTCCGCACGGGGGCGAGTTTGCTCTTCTCCCAGTTGACCCGAAGACCCAGATGGCTGAGGTGTCTGAGCACTAAATCCCTGTGTTCGCACAACTGATCCTGCGACTGAGCCAAAATGAGCCAGTCGTCTAGATAGTGATGCGAACACCCTGTTCTCTCATGGGAACAAGGGCTCCCTCCACGACCTTCATGAAGACGCGGGGAGACAGGGCCAGCCCGAAGGGTAAGACTCTGTATTGATATGCTCGACCTTCGAACGCAAATCGCAGGAATGGCCTGTGTCGCGGAAGGATCGAGACATGAAACATCGAGACATGATTGCCACCCGGAAAGTGCCGCGTTGCCACACCCATCTCGGGACTCGGCCGTGGAGCCAGTGCTGAAACGGTCTCACATGAAGCAGACCAAGTGGACTTACAGCCGCTGCGGCCGCCATATGCCCCAGGAGCCTCTGAAAGAATTTCAGTGGGACCGCCGTCCTGCCGTTGAACGTATTCAGGCAGTTCAACACCGACTGAGCACGTTCCTCTGTGAGGCGTGCCGTCTGCTCGACCGAGTCCAACTCCATACCGAGAAAAGAGATCCTCTGCACGGGGGCGAGTTTGCTCTTCTCCCAGTTGACCCGAAGACCCAGATGGCTGAGGTGTCTGAGCACTAAATCCCTGTGTTCGCACAACTGATCCTGCGACTGAGCCAAAATGAGCCAGTCGTCTAGATAGTGATGCGAACACCCTGTTCTCTCATGGGAACAAGGGCTCCCTCCACGACCTTCATGAAGACGCGGGGAGACAGGGCCAGCCCAAAGGGTAAGACTCTGTACTGATATGCTCGACCTTCGAACGCAAATCGCAGGAATGGCCTGTGTCGCGGACGGATCGAGACATGAAACATTGAGACATGATTGCCACCCGGAAAGTGCCGCGTTGCCACACCCATCTTGGGACTCGGCCGTGGAGCCAGTGCTGAAACGGTCTCACATGAAGCAGACCAAGTGGAGTTACAGCCGCTGCGGCCGCCATATGCCCCAGGAGCCTCTGAAAGAATTTCAGTGGGACCGCCGTCCTGCCGTTGAACGTATTCAGGCAGTTCAACACCGACTGAGCACGTTCCTCTGTGAGGCGTGCCGTCTGCTCGACCGAGTCCAACTCCATACCGAGAAAAGAGATCCTCTGCACGGGGGCGAGTTTGCTCTTCTCCCAGTTGACCCGAAGACCCAGATGGCTGAGGTGTCTGAGCACTAAATCCCTGTGTTCGCACAACTGATCCTGCGACTGAGCCAAAATGAGCCAGTCGTCTAGATAGTGATGCGAACACCCTGTTCTCTCATGGGAACAAGGGCTCCCTCCACGACCTTCATGAAGACGCGGGGAGACAGGGCCAGCCCGAAGGGTAAGACTCTGTACTGATATGCTCGACCTTCGAACGCAAATCGCAGGAATGGCCTGTGTCGCGGAAGGATCGAGACATGAAAACTCGCAGGTCCAAGATCGGTCGTAACCCACCGCTTTTCTTGGGTACAATGAAGTAGGGGCTGTAGAACCCCGACTTCATGTCGGCTGGAGGGACTGGCTCTATCGCGTCCTTCGCCAGTAGGACCGCGATCTCTGCACGCAAGACAGGAGCATCGGCAGCTTTCACTGAAGTGAAGTGGACGCCCCTGAACCTCGGGGGACGCCGGGCGAACTGAATCGCATAGCCGAGCCTGATGGTCCGAATGAGCCAGCGAGACGGACTGGGGAGCGCTAACCAGGCTCGCAGAGACCGTACAAGCGGGACCAAAGGGACCGCAGGCGTACCCACCGTGGGGCAGCGAGGTGGAACGCAGGGACGCGGCCCGGGAGGCTCTCTTTGTGAGGCGGCCCGAAGCGGGGTCAGAGTGTGCTGTGCAACACTTACCTGGTTCCACAGATGGACAGTGGGAGCAGGCAAAGTCTTGCCTGCTGCCTGCTGCGCGCTGCTGTCCGCTGGCGACAGAAGAGGGGGAAAAGAGTGGTGAGGTTCTAGCCCTCCCACTGCTCTCCAAGTCCTCTTCGGACCCGGAGATGGAGGGAACCGCTCTTTTTTTCTGAAAATTTGGGTTACAGAAAAACCCATCAACAAAGGATTTACTACCCGGCCCTCCTCCGGGGAAGGAGTGGAGAGGTCTCCATCTCCTGAAGAGCAGTTCCCTCCCTCTCCAAGTCACCCGTCCTAGGGCCTCTTGCTCTTGGCTTTGCCGCCCTTCTTGGCGGGGGCCTGGACGGGCTGGGCACCCCGACCACGACCGGCTCCATGGTGCCGCTTGATGACGGCTGCTGCTGCTGGGGAGCGGGGGCGGCCGCGTGGGGGGGGGGGGGGCGCCCTTGGCAACAAGCAGCCTGAGGCGATGCGGGTGGTGGAGGTGCAGCAGCTGACCGCCTCAGCAGGATGTGGCCCTCAGACTGCTTCTGTACAGCCGAGAACTGTTGGGCAAAGTTCTCGGCCGCGTCGCCAAGAGGCCGGTCTGGGACATGGGGGCATCAAGGAACCTGACTTTGTCGGTATCCCTCATGTCGACCAGACCCAGCCAGAGATGACGTTCCTGGACCACCAGCGTGGACATCGCACGACCCACTGACCGCGCAGTGACCTTCGTTGCTCGAAGCGTGAGGTCCGTTGCGGTACGAAGTTCTTGGAGAACCTGTGGATCATGACTACCCTCGTGCAGGCCCCTCAGTGCCTTGGCCTGATGGACCTGCAACAACGCCATAGCGTGTAAGGCGGCAGCGGCTTCCGCGCAGGCCCAGTAAGCACTGCCGGTAGGTCCGACGAGCGCTCACAGGCCCGGGAAGGGAGAGACGCTCCCCCCTCTCTTCAGGAAGGGGTATGCGTGAACATCCCTTTGCCGCACCGCCATCAAGGGTAGTGAGGGAGGAGGTCCCACAGGCACGGTTTTGGGCAGTAAAAGGTGCCCTCCACGCGCCAGTGTTCTCTACATGCACTTCCGGGAAGAAGGGAACTGGGGTGGAGGGCTGAGAACCATCCCTTGCCACTCCGAGGAACCAATCATCCAATCTCAAGGGCTCGGGACACGGTGGAGCACTCCACACGGTGGAGCATTCCACACGAGCCCGACCCTGTTGGCGGCCCGGGAAAGCATAGCCATCATTTCCGGGTCTGATTCGGGCACAGCTGTCACTCCCGAAGGAGGCAGCCGTGCTGAATCATCATCCTCGAAAGCGTCAGGCTCACCCTCCGATGCAGCGATCGACATCCGGTCATCCTGGGGAGCCCTTAAGGATACGGATGGTACACACCTCTGGGGCGGTCCATCAAGCTCCCCCAGCAGCTCTACTGGCTGCAGAGTGCGGGAGGAGTGAGGGTTCCCAGGGGGTTGGTTCCCCGAGGGAAGCGCGCTCACTGTAATCCTCAAATCACCAGTGCCACCGCCTGAAGCAACCCTCCATTTTTTTCAGGAGGACTGGAACGAAGCAGCGGCACTGGGACTCCGCCTCCTGCATCGCAACCCCGCCCCCTTGTAGGAGGCGGAGTCTAGATCGCAACTCCGAGATGGTCATCTTCCCGCAATGGGTGCATGACTCATCCACAAACGCTGCCTCAGCGCGCCTTAAGCCTAAGCACGCGATACAGCGCTCGTGACCATCCCGAGGCGCCAGGTAACGACCGCATCCAGAAACACGCAAGTAGTACACATCTTCGAAAAGACGCGAAACTACTCGCACGAGCTCTTTTAGGAATTAACTCTTTCAAGTGCCGAAGCACGCAGGGGATAACCGCGGCAACACAGACAGGGAAAAAGTGCAGCCTGTCGTGTGCACTCACTCTTGAAACCGCTCTTACCAGCTGTGATAACAGCTTTTAAGCGCTCTATAATAGCGCACCGTTACCAGCCATAAGAACGGCTTTTACAGCGGAGAACAGCTTCATTTGCTCACATAAAACAGAACAAACAGAGAAGACAACCAAGAGAACGGCCTCGCTGCTGTGCTGTCCGCCTGCACTCTCACGAAGAGCAATCCACCAAAAGATTCTTCGTCTTTCGTCACACTCGCTCGTAGACACCATACAGGTTCGGCTCCGAACCGAAAAGCTAAAGATGCAACGCACCTGCTGCTCATTTTATACCCGCGCTGCGAGGTGAGCAGCTGCTGCATATGATTGCATGCCAATATGCATTGGCTCGTTTTAGTTACACTCGAAGTAGATTGGCCTCTCTAGCGAGATTCCTATTTGTCGGTCATCCGACGTACGTCGAAGTGACCGACTGAATGGGAACAACCATCACAAAAGATGAAAACAGTCGTGGATCATCAGGTCATGACAGGACAGGCGCGCAGATGGCACTGGGGACGGGGGGGACATGACCCCCCCAAATTCATAGTGACACGATCCGTCCCCCCCGCCCTCACTATCCCTACGAAAGACGACAAAAATGGGTAAAACAGAGGATTAACCAGTGTTTGCACTCTCTCTGAGTGACGTTGGGCGCGAATCTTTTTTTCCGAGGATGGAAGGGGAAGGTCCCGCCTTTTCTCGCCTCTGATTGGCTAGAAGGGTCTCCTCCTATTGGGTAGGTTTAGGGGTCACGTTAGTGTGGCCAATCGGAGAGAGCCTTTCTAGCCAATCAGAGGCGACAAAGCGGGACCTCGTGCCTATATGAGCGGTAACCATAGTGATCATATACAATTTATGACTGATCTGAGTCGGTGATTTTCCGAATTGAAAAAAATCGACTGCGAATGCCACATAAAGGCAATGAAGAGACAAAAAACAATCACCTTGTTTTTTCAAAAAACAAACAATGTAAGTATCCTATGCCTGTTGACTTTCCCAGATGTGGCAGACGAGATTTGTTAAGGGGAATAACTAGTCTGACAATAATTTACAGTCCCTGCAGAAAAACGCGGGATTTTTTTGTGATTGTTGCGGGCAAAAATCCTTGATTATGCGGCACGTTTTCTTAAAAAATGCGATGGAATAAGCGGGATATTTTTGCAATTTTATGCGATGAAATTGCGGGAACTTGCAAAAACTGCGGTTTTTGATGCAAAAGAGGAAAAAAAGGTGATTCCCCCCCAACATCCTGTTCTCACTAGATACTACCTTAATGTAAAGAGGCAGGCTTGCTAAATCACAGAATATTTATGTTCTCATTCTGTTTTATTTCAGACCTTAATCAACACATGGCTCAAAATTACAAAACATTGAGTCAAATAAGTTCTGTAGCTTTACAAAAGGAATATTCAACTTCTGTAAAAATGAATAAATAAAATATAAAAAAAAATAAAATGTGTGCTCCCTGTTTAACAGAGGTAGCTCTACAAAACAGACATCTTCTGTTAAATGAAGTGCTTCCAGTGCACAAAGTGCATCTCTTACTGCAACGTAAATTATTTTACATACTACTAATATACTTGAAACTGCAAAGTGGTTTTCCAGCGTCGACTTGCGTCTGTGGTCCAACACACAGTTTCACGGAGTGCAAAATAATTTGCCCCCACTATCATGTAAAAGACTGGGAAGCTGCTTTGCACGGTCTTTTGAGCTTATTTTTGTTGGCAAATGAGAATTATTGGCGTGTTTCATCATGGTTTCACCGCGGGGTTTACAGATGACGTTCACGTCGCGTAATTACGTCACTTCATAAGGTTCCCATGGCAATAGGGGGAAAATAATGGCGCTTTACTTGTGTATGTATTGCTGATGGTGGTGCCCATATCATCTGCTGAGGCAGAGCGCAGTTTTAGCGGATTACGCAGGTTGAAAACTTGGTTGCGATCAACCATGACACAAAAAAGACTCAATGGCATTGCTGTGTGCCATATATTCACCAAGAGAGGCTTGACAGACTGGACAGACATGAAATTGCCCAGCAGTATGTTCAGGGTAATGAAAGGAGGAGAGATGTTTTTGTGTCCTTCATTGAGTAAATTTGTTTTGCTGCACTAGACGGAATTTCTGATACTCCGTATACTTATTTTTATTTATGCAAATATGTTGTTGTTATTTTATTTTATTATTGTTTTTTTGCACATATGTTCTTTGCTTTTTTGTTCATAATGATAGACTTTGTATGCTGAGATAAGCAAATGTTTAAATAAAACATACTTTGCTGAAGACATGAAGTTTTGGTGGGTGATTGGAGTCAAATAACAGTCTGATCATGAATTGCTAGTGGTGATCAGGTAGGCCTTTGTTTACTTTGTTCATTGTTGTTTATCCATGATTTCAAATAAAAATCCCCCAATGGCTTTTTAGTGCAAACCATTAGCCCAAATTACGCAAAGTAACTACTTGAGCACTAGTTAAAGCCCAAATTACGCAAAATAACGAATCGAGTTTAAATAATTTGCTGACAGCTTGGTCCCCCCAGTTAAAAACTCCTATCTGCGCCCCTGTGACAGGACAGTTAAGTTGACAGTTGGGCTTTTTTTTTTTTTTTTGTAAATTTAGTCATGTCTTGTTCAGTATTAAAACGTTGATGAAACTTAACTCTGCTTTTTCAGACTGTCAGAGTCGGAGAATCACCAATTGTTGTTTAAATGACATTAAAATTCAAAGTAATCACTTTATTAATCTAAAACACTTTTCAGATGTAAGTGTAATCTGATTACCACCCATTTAAAATGAAATACAGTTACTCAAATTTTGTAGTTTAAATACATAACTAAGTTACTTGTATTTCATTCCGTCACTCATCATTCAGCTCAATAAAACAAGTGGATCTTAGTGGGATTATAAAAATTATGACTTGACCCCTTTAAATACATGCTTTCAAAGAGTAGGAAACAAGTGCACGACACACCTCTCCATGGTTATGCAACAAAAAAAAAAAAAACTAAAAAGATCAGGTTCATATACTCTTCCACAATTCCGTAAACAACACAATAAACACAATAGACACAACAAACACCTCATATTTCGGACGGAGCCATCATCAAGTTTATCTACGCGGCTGTTGAATGCTGGAATCTGATTGGTTGACGAACGGTTTAATGCGCGCAGTGATTTTCAGGGAAACACACTGTTAAAGTAGTTCCAGGCAGTTTCTGACTGCGTTACAGTAGAGGGTGGTGAAGAGAAACCTTCACATTCAAAATATCGATGAAATCCAAATTAATAAAGCCTCTTAAAACGAAAAAGTCCAAATATGAATTTACGATGATGCAGGAGTGGAGGATGACACATCAAGTACAGGTGAGATGAGGTTCTCCATGTATACAGTTGTGATCATAATACTCGGACGGGATTAGTTTCTTAATATATGATTAAATTATGACCAGATAACGTTGTTATTTATGTCAATAACAGTTGAACTCAAGAGTGAATTCATGAGCCGATTGGATGGAGGTCGCGCCGTTACGAAACGTCACGTGATCTGAATAGGCGACCCAGTGCGTCACGTAAATAATTAAAATAAGCGATGAGCTTTTAATGAATAATTAATCCATTGAAATAGTATGTGATTAGCCTATTTGTGAAATTTATTAGGCTATAACCACGTTAAAAAAGCCTAAACATTTTATGTTTGCAATTGAAAGTTTTTATTTTTGTCAATTGAGGATTTGTGGACACAGAAACACATTTCCCAGTGGCATGTTGTTGATATTCTTTTATTATTATTTATTTAAAAATATATCATTCGTGGAATTAGTCTTAATTATCTTAATGATTTATCGCGGACCGTGAGCTAAGTGAACAGAATCATCTGAATTCAGAGTTCATCGCGAATAATCCCTTCAATTATAAATATCGGCGTGTAATTCAGATGTACTCTTTGTTCTTTGATAGGCTCTATCTGCCATTTACGAATTTATTTAATTTGGATGGTTCAGTAATGTTTGTCAGATATAAATCTAATCCTGATTCATTTTAGACAATGTTAATTAATCACATATTATTTCATTTGAATAATTATTCAGTAAAGCTCAAATTATCGCCTACTTTAATTTAATATATATATAAATAACTGAACGTCAAAACTGCTTATCTGTACTCACGTACCCGACGTCAGGTGTGCGTATGCGTAATTGGAAATGTCGTTGCTATAGCGACGCGTGAAATGACTTTTGACTGAATATAAACACTCGGCCGACTCCAAATCTGTTGATTGAGAGATGAGGCGATTTGAGAGACATTTTTGGAGAGCATTTTCCCAACTGAGATCGAGATTTTCGAAGGAGTTTGGAGGATATTTTCTTTGACTTTTATTGTTTTGTTTCGAAGGAGTTTGGAGGATATTTTCTTTGACTTTTATTGTTTTGTTTCGAAGGAGTTTGGAGGATATTTTCTTTGACTTTTATAGTTTTCTTTTTGCAGGAGCTGTTCTCTTTGAAAGAGACACTTTTATTTTATTTTTTGCGCTTCATTTTTAATTATTATTGTCATTATATATTATTATTATTATTATTATTGCATATTGTTATTATTTCTTGTAGGAGTTTGGAGGAGATTCTCAGTGGCTCACATGGGTGAAAGACGAGGTAAGAGTTTTAATCTTTCATTTGTTTATATTGTTATGTTATAGTTTGATGTTTTACACTATTTGACTTAATTAATGTGAAGTAATTTGTGCAAGTTAAGCCATTTTTTCAAAGCTAAATGATCACGTATTTTATGCCTTGTAAACTGCTGATTTGCTTATTTGCAATTCACAACCCAATAGAAAGTTGAAAAATATAAATGAACATAATTTGATGTGACCACTGACATTGATTATTGATTATCAATATAACATGACTAATAGAGGCTTTAAGTGTTTGATGTGTGAAATATTTCAGCTTCAGGCCGCCCCGCATGCAGGAGGGGAGCTTTTACCCAGACGGTTGGGAGACGTGGCTCTGGTGACAACAAGGAACCGCTGCCAATCCCAACCCAGCCACCGAGTCAAGAGCTGCCTGGATATTTAGCTCCTCTGCCTTCCGAGTTGGCTTCTTCTGTGTCATCAGATCACACTCACAAGAAGAGGAAGTGGCAGAGCGGCATCCAGCAAGCCCCAGATGATGGCCATCCTTCCGCCTCATGTAAGAGACCTGCCAAACGATCTCGCACAGGACAGAATAGGCTCATATTAAAGAAGGAAGCTTAGCCTATTCTTACATTAGTAATAGAGGCTTTAAGTGTTTGATGTGTGAAATATTCCAGCTTCAGGATCCAGGAGTGGAGCTCTTACCCTGACGTCCGGTCAGGAGGTTGAGAGACGTGGCTGTGGTGACAACAACCATCAGGAACCGCTGCCAATCGCAACCCAGCCACCGAGTCAAGAGCTGCCTGGATATTTAGCTCCTCTGCCTTCCGAGTTGGCTTCTTCTGTGTCATCAGATCACACTCGCAAGAAGAGGAAGCGGCAGAGCGGCATCCAGCAAGCCCCAGATGATGGCCATCCGTCCACCTCCCATCAGAGACCTGCCAAACGGTCTCGCACAGGTCAGAATAGGCTCATATTAAAGAAGTTATGGCTCAACCATTAATTGATTTGTCACTGTAAAATATTCTCAACATCTTTGATGTAAAAACTGCATTAAAGTAAAATTCTTTTAGAGATTTATGTACTGCAACATGTCTTAAAGACACTTCTTGTGATCTTAGATTTCGCAGAAGCATATGCAGAGGGCCCGTTGCTGGGGAAAGGTGGATTTGGCTCGGTGTATGCTGGGACCCGCAGGTCTGATGGACTGCCTGTAAGAGACTTTCTTCCCTCCTTCATTCAAGCAGCCTTTAGAAATGTTCTCAGAATTGATCTTAGTAAATGTCATATGTCACAATGAGGCAGGTGTGATTTACTGCGGTTTCTGTCTTCAGGTTGCCATCAAGTACGTCTCTAAAGACAGGGCGAAGAAGAGGCTGAAAGTTGTAAGTGTCAGCGTGAATCTGTTGTTCTGTGTCACATCTTATTGGTTTACACACACACACTTCCACGTTCAGCCCTGGATGTAATGCAGCATTTGTCATTGCAGGAAGGCCAGGGTCTGCTGCCGCTGGAGGTCGCACTGATGACCCAGGTCAATTCAGCTCCCGCCTGCCCCAGTGTCCTGCGGCTCGTGGAGTGGTTTGACCGTCCCACGGATTACATCATGATCCTGGAACGGCCAGTTCCTTGCCAAGATCTCCAGAGTTTCTATGAGGAGAACGGCTGTCTGGATGAGAGCCTGGCCAAGAAGGTGCTGGTCCAGCTCATCGCCGCGCTGAAACATTGCGAGAGCCGTGGAGTCTTGCACCGGGACGTCAAGCCACAAAACCTGCTGATTTCCACAGCTTCACATGACATCAAGCTGCTGGACTTTGGTTGCGGAGGCCTCCTGAAGGACTCGGCCTACACATCGTTTGCAGGTTGGTTTGCGTTACAGAAAGAAAGCTCTTACTACTTGGCTCTGTGTGGTGGTCTCACACGTGGATATTTTGTAAACGTTTGATTATCAACCAAAAGGAAACTCTACATTGACTCAGGCCTACATTTAGTTTGGACTGGAACCTTTTCAGTGGATGTTGTTGATCTTTTGGCGTATCTCAGGCACTCGTCAGTACGCCCCTCCTGAGTGGTTTCATGAGCACCGCTATCATGCAGGACCGGCTACTGTCTGGTCAGTGGGGGTGACGCTCTACAAGATCCTATGTGGTTTCTTGCCCTTCAGAGCCGCATGGAGGGTCACCTCTAACAGCGGACTGCACTTCCCTAGAGAGCTGTCTGCAGGCAAGAGATAGCATGCATTCAGAGATAGAGCCAGACAGAGAAGTTTGTTTTATTGTGTTACTGAAGGCAAGTAGTGTGTTGTGTGTGTAACAGAGTGCCGTCAGTTGATCAGCTGGTGTCTCAGTGCAGCGGTGACAGACCGTCCCAGCTTAGAGGACATTGAGCGCCATCCCTGGCTGCAAAGAACAGGTGGCCAGTGACATTACACTAATCTGAAGCACAGCAGTCAAAGGTTGGATTGGATTGTTAGGATCAGTCTAGATAAAAGCTTTTAATCATTTGTATAGGGTGATCAGGGAGCGATACAGGACCCGCAGAGACGCGTCCTGTGCACCTCCGGAGGAGAGGAGTGGACCACGAACTAGTGGACGCTCCACAAGCCTGTTATTTTATCCTCGGCTCCACTGGTAGGGTCCCCGTGTGGATGAAACCAGAGCCCCGATGGGTCAGAGAAAACAATTAAAAAAAAGAGGGGCAAAGAAATTAACTATGAGCAAAAAACTGTGTTCACATTCCCAGGCAGCGCCACCACAAATATTGATGCCTCAACCCTGGTGCCGGATGCTGCCAGAGATGGCCAGCCTCACGAGACGCTAACAGCTGGAGGGATGGAGAGGCCGCTTGCGTAAACCTGCCAGATGCCAAGCTGACAAACGAGCACTTCCTTGGTGGCCGTGACAGGGTGCTCTTGTCTCCACAACTAAAAACAAAAAGGTTTCTTGTCTAAAATCAGGTTTATTGACTAAATCCAACACAGACCAGATTTGACATGGCCTTTGAAACCTGTTCATAACTTGTCACCTCTGAACTCTTTTTGTTGATCTTAGGTGCCTTAAAGCAGTTGTGGAGAAGGAGCCTGTCCAGAAGAATCCTCTCTTCAGGATTGGGATGCAGACGGACATTGATCAAATGGAGAGCATTACCTTTAACTTCCTTTACACTTGCACACTTTTTTAACATTGTTCTAAGCTGCACAATTTAGACAATTTAAAAAAAAAAAACATTCAATTGAAAGATAAGGAACATTTTACATTAAAATGATTGTGTTTTCATAGATGCCAAGTCACACGGTCATGACTAACCAGCTCTCTCTCTCCTTGTTAAAATTTGTGCAGAATGCAGTGATCCGATCAGCCAGTGCCGAACCCGGGATCCAACATAAACGGATTGGAAACGCTCTAGATTGGAGAAGTTCAGGAGATTCACTTCATCAGTGATTTCAGGTGTGAGGAAATGTAACAGACAGAGTACGATTATTATCACTTGTCTTCAATTCTGGATTATTTGTAGTGAGATTTTCAAATGGGTGTTCATTGTTATAGTCAAGTCACCTTCATTTCTTCATTTTTAAAAAAAAATCTGTTTATTGAACTTTTACAATAACAACAGGACACAGCTCCAGGAGAATCGTGAGAGTCGCCTTCATTCATACAGCGCCTGATGCAATCCAGATTGTTTCAAAGCGGCTCCACGGTAATAAACAGGAAAATAACACAATCTGTGATGCAAACAGAATTCAATTCTGTCGTCAATCAGCTTGAGCTGACTTGTTCATATAATCTTTGTATTGTATAGGAAAGAACACACTTGCCGTCCTCGGTGGAGGGCTTGAGCTCGAGACTTGACCCGAAGCCTGAAGTCCAACTCCAACCTGAGAGGGAACTCGAGCCGCCACACCAGAGACCCCAGAGCCTGTCCACGTCTGAGCAAGAACACGAGAGACTGCAAGACTGGAAACGAGTCATCAAGTCATCGCGGCCACATTTGCTTTGTTTTTTTTCTGATGCTTTTGATTGGCTTTTTTGCTTGAATTTTGGTGAACCACACTTGCCAATTATATCAATCCACATTGCCGCTCAAAGCTTGCGGCTACAAACTGTCTCCACTGTGAAAAAAATTCATTCCAGTGCTGGAAATTTAAAAATCATTTCATCCATAAACCCAAAAACTTCAGTATAGTTATCTACCTCTTGTTAGTAACATGTAATGTAGCTGACTGATTTTCTGTCTTTGTTTTTTTTTTTTCAAAACAGGAATTTAACTGTAGTAATTTAACCAGGCTACTTGATATCCTAAGAAGCTCATAGCTTGACAAAGTTTCTCCAAATTGTGTCTTGAAAAAGAGTACACTTTTTTTAAGTAGGATTTAAATGTAATTTCATCATTTCTTTTATCGCTTCTGAAATATAGTTCAATTGTACAGACAATAATTCATGGTAATCTAAAATACACTTTTATATAATTTTTATTGAAACTTGTTTGCTTTTAAATATGTTTGTAATTGGGTCAATGACAAGTAAGGTTTTCAAGATAAAAAAAATATTTTAAGCAAAACAGTTTTAAAATGCATTTATGCATTTTATGTCTAAAACAATGTATATTTTTGATTCATATTGCTTTTATAGCTGTTAAGGCAGAATTAATGCTTTATTAAACAAGATTTCTGATTTTACCACTCAGAAAATATCAAGTGTTGTGACCATATATAAATTGAAAATATTATACATTTAATTACTTAGCACTACTGTGAACTTGTAAATGTGAACCATTGCAGTGTCTAAAATGCATATCACAAGGCAAATGACCTTTTGTTATGAACAACAGCTGAAGTGCCCGTTAAAACCACTGGAGAGCGCTTTACCTCGGACTATGCAACACACACCCACACTCTCATTTATTCCACAGACTCCATTTCCCAGAAACCCTGATCCCTGTCACTGATTACCCACACAGGTGCAGCTCATTACCACAAACTATTTAAGAGACATTCTACCTCACAAACTTTGAGGTCTTGTTATTTCCCAGTGTATAGCATTTCTGAGTGTTGATTTCCCGTGTGTTTTTTTTTTTTTTCCCCCCTGTTTTTGATCCTGTCTGTTTACTGTTCTCTGACCGTTCTCTGCCTGCCCTTGGATTGCTTGCACTGCTTTGTTATTCTGGACTGTGATTGATATCTGCCTGACCTGAACTCCCGCCTGCCTATTGTTTACGATTACTGCCTTTCCTTGGATCAACCTGTTTGCTGTTGATTGACCGTTGCGTTTGACCACGTTTTCAAATAAAGCCCGCATTTGGATCTCACTCCGTTGCCTCATCATTACACCTTTCCATTTCTTTATTTATTGCCCTTTTATTTCAATTCATATAAAATTCACTTTTTGTGTTCAAACACTCAGTTGTCCATTGTATTTAACTATAAAAAAGATTTTTATACATTACATAAAGGTTTACTGTTATATTCTTATGTCATTTTGCAATTGCAGTGGAAATTGATTAATTTAAATGAAAATTTGCTGGTTGCACCACCTGACATTGTAATGATCTATATTAACAAAATGAAAAAGAGAGATGTGTGAATGCATTTTATTCTGGTTTCAGTTGGCTTTTTATTTTAATCCTGGGACCAATTTATACTGTTACAGTATACTCGTTCAATCATATAATTACATTTCATTAACAAGTGCAAAACAACACTGCATGTTATGATAACATTTGATCATCGCTTTTTAAATTTATAACTTTGAAACCACAAGGAACACATCTAATAAACGAGAACATCTTTCATATGGAACAATGAATTAGTGCAAATATTGGGCCCATAAACAAAAATATAAATATAAAAATATTTTTTGATGACTAAAAAAAGAATAAAAGAGTTGTGGGTGATTAAGAGGTAAACAAGCTTAACAATGACAATGTAACCCGCCTATCTCTTTAAAAGACACATGGTTTCAGACTTCTGTTATTTTAATTAAATGGAAATATGTGGGACATTTACCATTTGTGAAATAAATTATTTTTGTTTAAGTATTGAATAAAACGGTTAATGGTTTGTTAATCATTCGAATTCATGACTAATAACTATGCTCTTCTGTTAATACTGTATGACACTGCTATCAAGTATTATTAACATGCAATAATTGTGTAATTTCCACAGAAATGAACAGAACAAGTAGTTGTAACTTATCTAGATATACAAAATGAACACAATATCTTGCTTTTCTTTTGGCAAGGTTGCAACTGGATGATATATATATATATATTGCACCTTCAAACAACTTAATATCATACAGAAAGCTTTATATATCTATAAATTTTTTTATTTAAAATAGGTATTAACTTGGACACCTATACAAATGTACTGTGGTTTTATTCTATAGCATATTATTATTGTAGCATATTATAAATAGCCTAAAAATACACTTGCGTATAAATACAGTAAAATACAGAATAATTTCGTAGTATAATTAATACTAAAAATAGCAGATAGTAGCATATCATAAATTGTAAAACAATATATTCAATAAAATAAAAATAGCAAATGATATAGTGAGTATTGAATAGTAGGCTACAGTCATTTAACAATATAAGTCGTATAATAATGTCATAATAACATTGACAAGGTCTGTTGGAAATACAGAGAACATTCCACTGACAGGCTTTCTACAGCCTTCCTTGAGGTTTGTGTTGTCTGGTTCCACTGGATAATTGGGTTAAAAATATAAATGCGCCACGATTAGATGACAGGCAATCTTTCTCTTCGAAGATGAGTCGGTATTTCTGAGCTGTCCTCTGGCTCCATTGCACGGAAGACTCATCGCGATTTTGATTAGTTAATGATATAAATACAATCTCAAATTTGATAAGAATCATGCAAACTTTATATTATCATTTCTTATAAAGTCTCCGTTTTCATAGATTACTAGCGTTGTCGTTAGCTTTTAATAGTCTGACTTTGGTGATCAACTAGCTGTCACAATAACGTTATAATGACCAAATACAACCAGAAACAACTGTTCAGACTGTTCAGACAGTAAATTCCCTGATGTGTGCTTTGGATTGTGCGGCGGTTTGTAAAAGCTCCAAATAGTCAGGCATGTTTTCTTCAGTACACTTATGATAGTTACGGCAAGTTGCCCCTACAAATATGGCGGGTCCGTAGACGTGCGATCCAGCAGCCAATGAGGTTCTACATTTACTATGTCTATGTACGTAGAGCTTGTCTTGAGCTAATTAAATTACAAAAAGTATCACCTGGGAACGGACAAAATTGGTCGTGACGTCGGAACGAACAAATTACAAAAAGATCCACTCAACTAATACAAACTTAAGCAGAGGTGAAGTTTCTTTATCATCAACATGTTTTCTTTGACTTTCATCATATTCACCAGTAAGTATTTTTTTTTTCCCTAATTCCATTCGTGTTATAAAAATGTAAGTGTTCGGAAACTTCATATGTAGTAACGTTAGGTCGCAAGCTTTCTGTAGAGGAATTTGTCGCATGTTTTCCTCCTTTTCTCCAATAACGGCCTTAATCCGTGTGGCGCCACTTTCAGTTGGTCTTTAACAAATATTGCCCATTTACCGTTTGTTAAGTACAAGTTAGGATTAGTCTTCGTAGAGGTCAAGCTAACAATTTCTCATCGCCTATAGACGAACTAATACAAATGACTTCCAACCGTGTGCGCGAGATCTCGTTGTTGTTGAGCAGTTTCTGCACGTTTTTCACAGTATTCTCTTGTAAACAAGTGGTGGTTCTCAGTCTCAGTGTAATACATTTTGTACGTCTCCCTTTATAAAACCGCTTGCCTAATTCAGCTCATATGGTGTGCAATGCTATCTCTGTTAGAGTTCGTCAAAATTAAAGGATTAGTTCACCTAAAAATAACATGTACTCAACCCTCGTCTCGTTCCACATCTGTAAGAGCTTCGTTCATCTTTGGAACACAAATGAAGAGATTTTTAACTAAATCTGAAAGGTTTCTGTCCCTCCATAGAGATCCAACACTACCACTTTCAAGGTCCACGGTAGGAAAGACCTCGTTAAAGTACTCCATAAAGTTGACGTTGGAGTCACATGAAGTCATGCTAGTGCCTCGTTTGCGCACACAAATCATTTACCACTTCATTTAGAAAAACCTCGAAAGCGTGTTCACTCAACAATGTCAGCTCTTGCTTGAACACAACATGTGCGTTGTAATTCTCTTGTGAATATGTTGCAGATTAATAATTTTGTAAAGTGGTAAATTGTCTTTGGCGTCGTATCAAAGTCACATGGAGTTTTATTAAGGGCTCCTACCTTTCAGAACCTTGAAAGTAGTTGTTAGATCTCTATGGCGGGACAGAAAGCTCTCAGACTTCATTAAAGCTTAATGTTCTGAAGATGAACCCCAGTCTTCTGGATGTGGAACAACACGAGGGTGAGTAATTAGCCAAATGTGAAAATTTTGTAAACTAAACATTTAAAGCTGCAATCTTATTGTTACTCCTTGCTAGTCACATCAATTAATTGGAGCAACACTTGAACACTTATTTTATACTAACTTTGTTTTCCACAAATGCGCATGACAGAGTATGCAAAACGCATATTACAGCAATTTGAAGGAAAAATCACAACCTTAATTTGCATCCGTTTTGGAAGTTCTGAAATGTAAATGCCTTTTTTCCTGTAACTTGTACATTTTCTGGGTAATTAACTGTAATATTTGTCATTAATTTAGTCTTTCTTTTTACAGCGCTTCTGAACTCCAGGTTGCTGATATCTGCCGGTACATCAGTCCATTAACCACATTACCAGTCTGCAGTCTCTCAACCATTACTTAAGCTGTGTTCACTGATGTAATAGGCTTTAGTCAGTGTCGATGCCATATTGAATATCACAGATTAGAACCAGGATATGAGGTATAAACTTGGGGGTCTTTACAGTGTTGCTCACTGAAGTTGATCATTGATCGCAAGTTTCCAAACCATTTTATGGAGTTGTCGGTGTGTATGTATTTTCCGGAGAGACTTTTTGTTGGCTGGACAATGGAGGTCTCTTATGAGATGACAATCAGACATTCTACTTGGATCGGTTCACGTCCTCTAACTTGGAATTATGCGTTTCTGTGGCAACGCTATAAAACCTAAATGAATCTACGTCAGTTACGTGGTGCGAGTAGGAGCTTTCAGCATCTTGCAATGACAAGTTCTACAAGGATGTGAGCGCTTTACAAGATGAAATCAAAATTATGTGGTGTGAATACACCTTTTTAATATTATTTTAATATTAAACCTTTTGAGGTATGATCACACAGGCTGTGACTATAGTCTAACTGGATTTACATGTACAAACCCAAATGTGTATAAAAGTGGTTGGAGCTCCACATCAGGTCCAAGTCATGAAACTCATCGAGTTTCTCTTCCCTCATAGTTTTAGTCTCACCTTGCTAGTAATGACGAATGAAACCTTAAACTGGACTCTTATCTGTTCTCAGAAACTGTTATTACATGTGATGGGTATGTCCAGCGTCTCAGTTGTGGTAAGATGTTTTAGGGTCTCATTCAATTACAGTTATATTATTACGATTATCATCAGAGTAATGTAAAATGTCCTGACGGCTTCTTTTTGTATTCAGACTCTGGTGTGATCCGTGTGCAGTCTGCAACCTTTGGTCGCACAAGAAGCAACATTTGCAGCGTTGGACGACCGCAGGGACAAACCTCTAATACTCAATGTTCAGTGGATGTTTCTGAAGTCTCTAAACGGTAAATGTCTGTCTTTGTGACTTCAGACAAGAATGGTGTAGCTTTCGGTCTGATTGCTTTCATCTTGTTCCGAAGTTGTCAAAACTGCAGCATGGTCAGTTGCTTTCACTATTAATGCTGCATTTACGACAATGAGGAGCGGATGTTTAATTTAATCCTAGAGGAGCCAGAAAGGGGCAAGGTGGCAGCCAATCGCTGTCTGGTACAAGCAGAGTCGTTTGTCTCAAGCTTTTGAGAATGTTCTGATTGTACACTTAGTTTCTGCAGTAGTAATGGAATTTGTGTTTTGTTTTTTTGCATGTAATGACTGCAAAGCATCAGTATGTTAAATATTGGCATTTGGATGCTTTAATTTTAACTAGACTCTCTAGTTTGACAAGTTTAAATTGTGCGTCTTTGTTCCTCTTTCGAGCTGTAATGTACAGCTGCCTTTAGTGTCTTAATGACGTGCAAGGCACTTGACCATACTTCAGTTTTTGAATGAGTCAACATGACTGTTTCCAAGAGTCCAGTCAGGTCTGCATCTTTGTCCTTCAAACAGGTGTGATGGATTGAGCGTCTGCGAGTTAAACACTCAAGAACTTAAAGCACAAGATCCGTGTGACGGCACCTACAAGTACTACACCACCAACTACATTTGCATCCAAGCAGGTTTGGAATTTTGTTCCTCCATTTTCTCCATTTAACTTTCTGTGCAAGTCTGTAATGTTGTTCCTCTTCTAGAGACAAGTGTGACTTGTCACGGTGGATATGCTACCTTGAGTTGTGGTGAGCTATTCCACATTTAATTTGGAAAATTTCAATCATCTTGAGCTCTTCCACTTGTTCATGTTGGATTTGTTAAATCTCCATGTAGAGAATGGTGGTATTCAAATAAATACTGCAAACTATGGACGTACAGATAAAGTCACCTGCTCTGAAGGACATCCATCCAGTGAGCTCCAAAACTCCAACTGCTATTCTCCCAATGCACTGGCTCCTGTGTCAAAAAGGTAGCCGGATACTGCATGCAACTTCTGCTGTACCTCATTAACTAATGACTAATGTAAGCATCCTTTATTTCTGTGAAGCTGCAATGGCTTGAAAAGTTGTGAGTTGTTTGCAACGCATACAGTCTTTACTGATCCCTGCTTTGGCACGTACAAGTACCTTGCAGTCTCCTATTTTTGCCTCCCCCCTGCACGCCGTGAGTATTGAGCTCGATCGCCACAAAAGATAAAGTCTCTTATTTAAATGACTAATACTCACTTTGCTAAAGTGACCTAACATCCTCCTTCCTGTAGGTTCAAGTGTGATCTGTGAACATGCGAATAATACTCTGATATGTGGTATGTATAATGCATGCGACGAGCTTTGCTTGAAGTTAAATTGTTGATTTTAGAGCAAGTTGGTTGATGTGTTTTTTGTTTTTTTTTAAGAGCAAGGAACTGTCATACACATTCTCACTGCTAACTATGGCCGAACCGATCGCATCACCTGTTCTGTCAGAAGACCTGCTTCTCAAACTGCCAAAACCGACTGCTACTCCGCAAACTCCTTGGAAATAGTTGCTAATGAGTGAGTCTTAAGTTCATTTCAAATGAAGTTTGGTGTTATGATAGAAATACAAGGTTTTCTCTCTCTTAAGGTGTGAAAGAAAGGATAGCTGTGTCCTAGTGGCCTCCAATGGTGTCTTCTCAGATCCATGTGTCGGGACATTCAAGTATCTGTATGTCTCTTACAGCTGTGTAACTAACTAAGTTACTGTGTGTATGTGAGTATAAAGACTTATTCAAGACACTCTTGTATTGGGCTGGATTTATAGCTCTGTTAATGGTGGCTTTCTTTGCTGCTTTGCAGAATACATCATCTGATCTTGTGGATTTTTGGCTTCGACTCAGATTTGAAAGTTTCTTCCTTGCAATAAATGCCTTGAAGACCTTTATTTTTGTAGCAGTGCTTTCTATTAGTTTGCAGTATAACTGGTGTATATGGTTGTGAAGTGATCAACTGAGCGCACCAGGTAACGTCTGATTAGTGTCAGCTGGGAAGTGCTTGTCTCATTCAAATGTTGCCGTTGAATAACTCATTTCAACTGATTGGCTTTAAAACAGGCTTCTAATAAAGGGATGGACATCTTTTGGGCTAATGTTGTAGTTTGCTAACGATTAGTGCTGTACATCTGGAGATATATTTTGGCTTAAATTCATTTAGTTCTTAAATTTGTCCTGATGAACAATGTGCGAGAATCAAAGATTTAGCTAAATGAGAATTGCAAGTTGCCCGACGCTTCTGCCTTGGATGGCATTTGTCATAGGCCTGTTAAACAATCTGTAAGAATAACTCTATGGTCAAATGAGTAGGTAGTGCTTCACTGTAGTCCTGGGCTCTTTCAGGACAGAATAACATTTACACTGAAGATGCAAAGTAGTCCCATGTATTTCTGACTACATCCATATGTAGTTTTGGTATCAGTGATCCAATTAAAAATATTCGCTTGCACCTGTATTTGGTGCTGATCACTTGAGTCGATCACAAAGAGATCGTCTGTTTAAGGGGGAACACTGGGTGAACTCAATTTTTTTTTTTTTTTTTTTTTTGCTGCCCTTCCCAAAGGCAAAAGTTCCTTGTTCCCTCAGAAGTCCCCACCTTAAGGGCTCTGCCCCAAGTAGGGCATAGGGATCCGGCCAATTAGAATTCACCCACTAACTGTAATGCCACTATCCCCTCAATTTGTTGGGTAACGCATTACAAGGAACTTGAGTTGCATTATCAATTACTATTTATTACAAAATGTGACTTCAAATTAATAACGTAAGTAACCAACATTTATTTGACCGCTCTCCTGTCCCCAGGTTGAGTGAAATAAAGTGCAGAGGTGTTGTCGCTGTGTAAAACGTTGTTGTAGTCCTAGACCCAATATGAACATGCATTTACTCATTTCACTACCACAAGCATTCAGTATTCCCCAGCATTAATCTCAATTTTACACAAACCTGTCATTCTATTAAATTACACACTCTATTAATGTCTTTGCTCCTGACCAATGATATAATTCAACCATACTACTTTACATTTAGAAATAAGAATGATCTTTTCTCCTGTGTCTTATTCTTCAATCCAGAATGGCAGCAAAGCAGAAAGGTTTTTTTTTTTTTTTTGAGCTGCACCCTCTACCCTACAGGTGTGAATGCGTTTCAGCTTGAGTGTTATTCATTTCACTTTGGAGTGAAAAGACCTTAACCTTTGCCCAAAATGAGTGGTGTTTTTGTTAAACAAACCAACCCCGCCCAGGTAAGAAAATAATGCAAAAGTAACAACATTACTTTTCATAAAAAGTAACTAATTCAATATTGAAATGCATTACTTTTAAAAGTAACTTCTCAATTGTGTCTATGTAGTTTTCGAATCTCCATTTACTATCATTCCTTGTTTACATTATCACCATATAAGATCTTTATACATGTTTTGGCTGATGTTGCATATCACATTAATCTGACATCGCTATCATTTAATAAATCGCTATCACAAGTTCTCTAGATCTACTTATTTTTCAAATCTCATAGAAAACTATCACAATCCATGGTATATATTTGATAAAGTGGTTAAATTATCGTGAAATAAAGCAACTTCTGATGACTCAAAACCGCACAGCATACCCATGCCACTGTCTACAGTATCATGTCAAACAGTGCATTGTGTCCCGGAGTAAAAATTCCATTCTTTCATTGCTATAGGAGAGGAAGGATTGTCTAAACGTCTTAAATCCTCAATACCGACTAAGCTATTGAAAGATTTTTCCAATGGTCATAGATCATTAATTCATCTTTGTAACTAGTATACACACTGAAAACTTGAGCTGGCTATTATTAAACCTCTCATTAAAAAACCACAACTTGATCCTAGAGAATTGATCAATTACAGGCTGATGTTAAATCTAGCTTTTGTCAAATACTACAAGGGGCAGTCTCATTGCAACTATTCATTTTTAGAAAGAAGTGTTATCTGTGAGGATTTTCAGTCAGAATTTAGACTGTACGGAGCACTGAGACGGCTCTGAGTTACAAATGATTTGTCAGATTGTGGTTATCTCTCTCTCTCTCTCTCTCTCTCTCTCTCTTTCAGTGTCAAATGCAGCTCTAAGGTCCAATAACACTATCAACCACAATATTCTTTTGAATAGACTCATTATGTTGGCATTAGTGGAATTTCTTTAGCATGGTTTAAATCATATTTTTCTGACCGTTATAAGTTTGTAGTAAACAAAGAGATGTCACACCGATCATAAGTACATGCTACCCTTGGGAGATGTCATTAGGAAGGATGTTTTCTGTTACACTGATGATACTCCCCTCTATTTCTTCGCATCCTAACGAAACGATTCATGAAATTAATGAATTTATAGCTGATATAAAAAATGGGATGATCAGTAATTTCCTACTGCATTCTAATTATTGGACCAAAAACATCTGCATGAAATAACCTAGACTTAATACTGTGTGACACTTGATTTTGAAAAATCATTGTATCTCTCTATTAGTGTTACTAGACCTCAGTGCTGCTTTTGACACTATCGGCCACAATATTCTTTTGAATAGACTAGAAAATTATGCTGGAATTAGTGGAATTGCATTGGCATGGTTCAAATCATACTTATCTGACCGTTATCAGTTTGTAGTAGTAAGTGAAGAGACGTCATTTCGATCACAAGTTAAATATGGAGTATCGCAAGGCTCAGTTCTAGGACCGTTGCTTTTCACTCTGTACATGCTACCCTTGGGAGATGTCATTAGGAAGCATGGCATTAGCTTTCACTGTTACGCTGATGATACTCAGCTCTATATTTCCTCGCGCCCTGACGAAACCTACCAATTCTCAAAATTAACAGAATGCGTAGCTGATATAAAAAATTGGATGACTAGTAATTTCCTACTACTAAATTCAGAAAAAACAGAGATTCTAATTATTGGTCCAAAAACTTCAGCACATAAGAACCTAGAATACTGTCTAACACTTGATGGCTGCTCTAAGTCGTCTTCGTCAGTTAGGAACCTGGGTGTGCTCTTTGATACCAATCTTTCATTTGAAAGCCACATTTCTAGCATATGTAAAACCGCATTCTTCCATCTTAAAAATATATCTGAATTTCAACATATGCTCTCAATGACAAATGCGGAACAGCTAGTTCATGCGTTTATGACCTCGAGACTAGATTACTGTAACGCTCTATTGGGTGGTTGCCCTGCTCGCGTGATAAACAAATTACAGCTGGTCCAAAACGCAGCAGCTAGAGTCCTTAGTAGAACCAGGAAGTATGAACATATTAGCCCTGTTCTGTCAAAACTGCACTGGCTCCCTATTAAAACATCGTATAGATTTTAAAATCTTGCTAATTACTTGCAAAGCACTAAATGGCTTAGCTCCCCAGTACCTGAGTGAGCTCTTAATGCATTATAGTCCTCTGCCTGGGTATCAGACAAGTGTTCACTGTTGGCCAGAGGAGAACTGGCCCCCCGACTAAGCCTGGTTACTCCCGAGGTTTTTTCTCCAATTGGAGTTCTGGTTCCTTGCCGCTGTTGCCTTTGGCTTGCTTAAGTTGGGGACACTTGCTTGATATTCAGCAGTGTTTTTGGTATGCCTGCATTGGCGCCGTTGTATGTGAACTGAGCTGAGCCGGACGATTACGTCACTGTTTTCTGCAGTGCTGATATACCTAAATTAACTAGACTAATAACTACTGATATTTGCAACGGAATGAATCAATAATATATAGAATAAGCTGCACAATGACACCATTTTCTTATTAATGTAAAGCTGCTTTGCCACTATTTGCATTGTAAAAAGCGCTATATAAATAAAGATGACTTGACTTGATGGCTACTCTCTTCATCGTCAGTGAGGAACCTGGGTGTGCTCTTTGATGCCAATCTTTCATTTGAAAGCCACATTTCTAGCATTGTTAAAAGCGCATTCTTCCATCTTAAAAATATATCTAAACTACAACATGTGCTCTCAATGACAAATGCGGAACAGTTAGTTCATGTGTTCATGACCTCAAGGCTAGATTACTGTAACGCTCTACTGAATGGTTGCCCTGCTCGGTTGCTCATACAAAATGCAGCAGTTAGAGTTTTTAATAGAACCAGGAAGTATGACCATATTAGCCCGGTTCTGTCAACACTTCATTGGTTCCCTATTAAACATTGTATAGATTTTAAAATCTTGTTAATTACTTCTAAAGCACTAAATGGTTTATCTCCCCAGTACTTGAGTGAGCGCTTGGCACATTACAGTCCTACACATCTATTGCGATCTCAGAATTCTGGCCAGCTGATAATGCCTAGAATATCAAAATCAATAGATCCTTCTCCTGTTTGGCACTTTGGAACAATCTTTTTAGTATTGTTTTGAAAGCATACACAATGTCAGTTTAAATCTAGACTAAAAACGCATCTCTTTAACCTGGCATACACATGAGACATTATCAATTTTTCACATCCGTTAAAGGACTGTTAGTCTGCATAAATTAGGTCAGCCAGAACCGGGAACACTTCCTATTACACCAGAAGAATGGCTTCTATGCTAATATTAGTCTCTCTGCTTATCCCGAGCTCTACCGTAGTGAGTCGGAATCCGGGCTGTATCCAGATCAGATGGAGGATCTGTGCCTAGACACGACCACAACACATCCCTGAAGTGTCAACAGAGATCGTCAATAAGACCATCCCCTGTGATGGCCTCATCAACACGACACCCTGTGGCACAGATCCCCAACAAACTGGATTCACCAGGGCAGTATGGAAACGATCTTCAACTACATGGAACTAGATTAAATATTTTGACTGTTGCGATCCCAATCTGACTTATGACTGGTAATGTTGCCTGAATCATAATCATGCACTGTTTGTTGTTGGCCAGAGGAGAACTGGGGGGTGTTCCAAAAAGCAGGTTATGTGACATACCTGGGTAAGTTTAAGGGTAAGTAGGCGGATAACCTCAGCTTTCGGTTCCAAAAACGGAGGTAAGTTTCAAGGTATGTAAGTAGCCATTGTAACTTACGCTCTGAGCATAACCTGCTCCGGGGCAGGTTTAGTTTCAGGGTTAGTTTGTTTCAGAGAGGTGACGGAGCATGGCATGCCCTTTTGAAGATGATCCAGTGGATGTGGAAGCACAGATTATACGGAATCTTTTCCGCCGTGAGAGGGCGATAAGTTTTCGTATCCAAATGGACATTTGCCGGAGCGTTACCATATTTCGAAAGACTTAATTTATTTAACAAATCTTTTGAAACCTTACATATCAAACGTGACACATCAGCACTTGACACAGAGCACATTTTGTGCATTGAACTTCGTTTTTTTTTGCGTCGTTTTGTATAACGTTGGCGATGAAGAGCATATGGGAAAGGCAACTGTGTGTAGGGCTGTTCGGACAGTATGCATTGCATTCAGTTTCTACACACTTTTGTGCAGTTCCCTGGCCATAAACCACCGAGAGTCATTAAAGAGGAATTCCACAGAGTGGCGGGTTTGTCCTTTCTATGATATTCTGTGAGAGACCATTTTAGTTACATAGCACTACTTAATCTATCCATATATCAATACTGTATACAGTCACCGTCATTTTAAAATGTTTCTTACATAACTTTCAATTTCAGTGTTCTGTGCATCAATGGAACTCACAGTCCTATTAAAGCTCCTTCAGTCAAGGAAGGAGATTATGTTAAGAAGTCAATCCATGTGCAGGTAACAATATATTTTTGGATGCTAAATCTTTAGGTGTTTAAACCATTAAATCGCCCTCATTACTGGTCCCCCACTGTAAAATCGAATTAGTTAGACTTACTTAAAAAAAAAAAAGCATGCAAACAGATTGCCTTAAAAAAACCTAAGTAAAGTGAAATGGGAATAGTATGCTGTACTGACAAAAGCTTAGGAAGTAAAGTTGACTCACACTTGAGTTCTAGTGATTTTAAAAAAGAGTGCATTTGATAATTTACTTTAAATCAAATTTAATTGTTACCCCTGTTGTGTTTAGCATGCTGAATATTGAAGTCTGTGTGACTCAGATTCAATTTCAAAATATTGCCACAAATTTAGAAGAATTGTATCGACCCACTTAAAAGTTTCACCAACAGTTTGTGTTTATATGTGCTACCATCAACTTTATAAATAATCATTATTCAGCATAAAATAAGATGGTTTTGTTAGTTATATACATAATTTTATATATGAATTGTGAAATTCAATCGCGTATGAATATAGACCTGTGATTTCTTGTTGCATCAAATCAGAAATACAAGAATATAAATCTAGTGCCCAAACACCATCCACCATAATTGTAAGGTCAATATAAAACATTTTAGGAAAATCAATGTCAATTTAAGAAGTCAGCTTATGTGATGTTCTCTCAAATTTTTGGACCCCCACCTGTTTTACGGCCTCAGCCTTCTTCCTATTGGCTACATAGAAAACTAAATTACATTAAACACTAAATTTAAACTTCATTAAGTTTAGTAAATTTAGAAAATATCACCTTGTTGGAGAACGTTTTTATGTTTCATTTTGACTCTGAGTTCTTCTGGCTCCAGAAGGATTACACCTGATAAAAGAAGCTAATAAATTACACTTTTTTTGCCAACATATTACCAGCCAATTATGTACATTACTACAGTGATATTAAGAAATTTATGAAGGCCAAAAAGTAAATGCTTGTCTATTTTTACAACATGCCCAAAAGAATTTTGCATCACAATGAAAGGGGACAAATAACCTACCTATAATTTTATAAACTGATGCATTTACTGTTTTTTTTTTTTTTTTTTTGCCAAGCCAACTCTCTCCCTCTCTTTTGCTAATGCTGCAGTATTGCTTTTTTAGTTATAATGGGCTTATATTCTTCATAAGCAAGCATTAAAACCTCCAACTACATCTCGCTGAAATATGTCGCACACCTTTTTTCTCCACGCGTTTCCATGGTGACTCCTGAAATCGGCGATCCATTGAAAATGCCTTCATGTGCTCGCCGTTCGCGCGCATTAACTCTCGGTTACCAACAGGAGGTTGATTGAACGAACTCCACACAGGTATTTTGGAACCAACATACCCAGAGTAGGCAAGTTTTGGGTTAATCAACTGAGAGTTCAAGGTATATGTGACGGTAAGTTAACCTTCCTTTCTGGAATACCCCCCTGGCCCCCCGGCTGTTTTTTTTTTTTTCTTCTCCATTTTGTCACCTGTTGGAGTTTGGGTTCCTTTTGGCTTGCTTAGTTGGGGACACTTGATATTCAACAGTGTTTTTGATCTGTCTGCTTTGACACCATTATATGCAAACTAACTGAGTTGGACGATGATACTGTTTTCTCCAGAGCCGATGAATTAACATTTAAATAACTATTGTTTTTTTGTTGTTGTTGTTTTGTTTTTCACAAAGGAATTAATCCATATTGAATTTACTTAAGCTGGACAAAGACACCTTTTTCCTCTAGAGCTGAATTACTAAAGCAAAATTACTTGCCGTTACTGTAAAATACTGAAGTATTTGATCTATCTTAATAGAAAACAATTGTAGAATTAGTTTGGTAAGTGTTTTGAGGCCTCATGGCCTACTGTGATTACAAGGGTCTGAGAATTTAGTCTGACCAAACATATTTTGCTGGTAATTCACTAGATAACAGGTGGCTGTATAATGAATAAAATTATTGGTAAGGCCACTTGCCTCCTGGGAGTGAGTGAATTTGATACAAGGTTTCAGTTGGCCTATGAGAAAGGGCTGACTGTCAATTGGCAAGAATTCCACCATGAAGTTAAGTCAGAAGATGTGGACTGGCTGGCAGTGGAATAACCTTGCAGGGAGATTTGTCCCTTGCATGGGCAACAACTGCAGATTAATTGAAGTGACCTTGGTGAAAATGTTGTGGAGTACTTGGAAGGCTCCAAGAAGAGAAAGGGAGGCGAGGGCCTGTAAATGGGACCATGGGAAAGAACTGCTGGGGCGGGTCATCCCAGCGAATTATATTACTTTGTGTTTTAACAGATAAGAAACATGCATAAAAACTGTGCCCAGTCTAGAGGAAGTCAGATGTGAAGCTAGCTTTGTTGCTTGTCAATAAAGTTAAACTTGAATTTTGACTCTTAGACTTTTTCTTGAGACCTGAACTGAAGAAACATCGAATTTGCCACAACACTACTTGGTTCACTGTAAAATTGCTTTGACACAATCTGCATTGTAAGAAGTGCTATATAAATAAAGGGGACTTGACTCACTTTCTTGACTCCTTTTCCTGAGTCACTATTTGGACGACAGGTCAGTGTGTAGTGTACTACTGTTAAATAGTACACCAGTATTTCACTCCAAACATAGTTTCCCTACCCTTTCTTTTGTTCATAAATATTACCAGAGATTCACCTTGAATAGTTTCTTTAATGTCTCCTTTTCCAACAAACCTAATTATGTAGATGAGGATGAATTACAGAGGAAAAACAAGACTTAATACTAAGAGAAGATAAACTATAATAATTTATCATGTCAGCTGACACTGTAATAAAACTTATACCATTTAGACCTTACATAAGTTTTTTTATACATGTTTGCACCTCTCTTAAATACTTATTAGTAAGTAGTACTTATGCATCAACTGCTCTGTAATATTTTGAGTACAGCTGGAGTTGCTTACTGAAGTTATATTAGTGATGTACCAAAATGTTTTTTTTTTTAACTAAAACACCGAAACCATAAGTTTATTGTAGCCAAACCAAAACCAAAAATAAATTTATTTAACGTTCTGCTGTTCAAGGTGTCATTTTAATCAGGTGATTAGCCATCTCTTGATATTTCAGTGAATTTTTTTGACATGTTTCCTCTTTAGCAATAGTGTCATTTGTTCATAATGAAGTGCGTCCACACTGTTGAGCTTTTTTAGCTTAACTACACAGTGTAGAAAACTACAGAGCCCCTAAGGGGACAAGGTGGGAAAAAATGGGATGAAAAGTAAGTCAATGCTTTTGCGTTCTGTCGCAAATGTTTATCGTTCACTTGAGAAACTTTGCGTTCTTTCCGCGCCTTGAACTAAGCGCTATGTTTTTTTTATACTTAAGTCCAACTCTAGGAACTGCTACGTTTTTCACATACGCAGCTGTCTGAACCACTGCGAGTGGGAAATTAAACGGGGAAATGTTTGACCGAACTCACAGCAGGTTTTGTGAGCGAACACATATCTTTGCGCAGGGGAACGCAACAGCTTTGAAAAATATTTTTTCCTCCATCCCATAGTTTTTCTACCACCATGTCCCTTTAGGGCATCCATATGAAACAGACATTCTTTTCTTCCCTAGTGTGACATCCAAATAAAATGGCTAAGCATGGATAAAATGTTGGTCAGGACTTGATTTTGTCCATCGGGAACTGATTGGATTATTGTTGTTTGTTTGTTGTGAGCTCTGGTGTTGTTAATCAATACTATTCTTTTGTTGAAGCAATCTTTTTGGATTATTTCTACTTATTTAAAAAAAAAAAAAAAAAAAAATGTCATTTCAGAATTTGTGGTGGAAAAAATACACTACCAATGGTGCTCTAGACAATGTTCTACTAATCAGAGTCACGTGAGCGAATTGTAACAAAAGAGCTCTATAGGGAACGGCCACTGCCATAAAGCACTGCTAATGACGTAATCGAGTCGGTCTCTCTATGTTCTCAAAATACTTAAATGTAGTTTGCAATAAACTTAAATTAAGGCTGTCCCAGTCAACTTGACCACCTTGGTGGCACAGTACAACCGGTGGTGGTACGCCTAAACATCTTTTTGTATGTGAATGCTGTTTAAGTGAACAAAAATTAAGCACAAAGCTTTGTTTACAAAAGAATAGCAATTAATAGGTAAGCAATTAAATGTTTTACCGCAACTATGGAAACATTTGGATTTGTGCGGAATAGGAGAAGCACAAAAAACAGTAACATTAGAAAATAGTAACATTTTCCCTGTAGGTTTGTACGATCCAGTCATTGAAAAGATATTGGCTCTTTATTGTGTCTTTTTATTAGGCTAATTAATCTTATGAAAAATGAAGACTTCCACAAGCACAAATACTGTCATCATAAATGGGTAAGTTTTACCAAATCTTTATTTTACCAAAATTAGATGTTGACTTTATGATCTCACAAAGTCTGTCTCTTCAGAAATTGCTTCAGGACTTGTAATCATAGACTAATATAGCTCATCTTGTGGTCTGGTTAGGCTCTTACTAAACTTATGTGCAAAGCAATTGGGAAATACAGGTCATTGTGGTCACCACAAATTCCTTATATTTACTGAAGGAATTGAATATAATTAACTCTGTTCAAATGAGTTGAATATGAAAAGGGGAATGTATTTGCATTTGTGATCACAATCACACCGACAATTTATGATCTGCTCTCCCCATTTAGTATGATATAACACAGTTCATCTCATCAGACAGATCCTCCTCGAAGCGCCCGATTGGTTGTCTTGCCGTTCCTTGACTTAGAAGGTCAGTTGCAGCGCTCTCCATTTCATCTATAGTCATGTGACAGGCATCTGCAATTTCACGTTTTGCAAAGTCAACAAATTTGGGGTCTTTTGCATATAGACCCAAGCCTTCAGAGATCAGGATCTAAAAGATACACAAAAAAAAACACAGAAGTTGGATCAGACTTATTTATACTACAACCAGCTGAAATCCACTCACTACATACAAGCGGATCTCCATTCATCTATTTGTGTCTGCTAAAAGCACTTAGTTGCACAGGTAATTTAGGTGTGTTTAAATAAATGGGGTTTAGATATTTTTTCTTCACTTTGAAAGGGTCATGAAATGCATTTCTCATATTTACATTTCTGGAGATTAGCTTATGAACTTGTGTAGCGTCAAAATGTTCAACTGTTTGTAATATATGATCATTTTCCATAATCAGTTTCGCTCTCTGTCACAAACGCTTTACTTTAGGGGCTTTAACTCTTTCAGAAACGGAAGTAAACTCCGAATTTCATTGCACTATACCCACAGCATGTGTGACGTGTGTTTTGATGCTCGAGGTGGCCAGTTCTTTAATAGGGCCGTATATGTTTGAGCCCAGGTCAGATTAAAATGAACTAATGCAACCACAACCATTGCCTCTGAAATCAAAATACTGTAAGGCACTGCTATAACTTTCAATACAAGATATTGAGGAAAAAGCGGCAGCATGTTGAAAATAATTTTTTTTTTTTTTTTTTTTTTAAAGTGTCCATTGTGAAATGATGTAACAAATAGAAACATTCGGTAGTACAACTTCTTGATTTACAAATGCATGTAAAGGGACATAGAAGAAAACTGTGGCATCGCAACTTTAAATGTGAATTTCAAAGCCTAAAGGAAAAGAAAAACTCACATTTGAAACTGAGGACTGGGGAGTTAGCTTTGAGTTGAAACTTTATTTTAGAACAACCTCTTATATGTGTAAATATTAAGAACATTTTGATTTTCCATTTCAAGACCCCTCTAAAGTTTCTTTTTCTGTTGATCACAGCCAAAAAAAAAAAAAAAATGGCTTGAATGGTTTTTATAGCCATTGAACCTGCATAAATAACAACTTTCCTTATTACTTTGGGTTATTTGATACACCATACAGGAAACTTATTTACCGACTCCACGAGGCTGTCAGCGCTTCCCTTCTCTATGTATCCGGGGCTGTGTTGGGAGGGCACTCTGAGAGTGGTGTACGCCCGAGGCTGCTGGGCTACACCTGCCATTCCACCGCCAGTCCACCCGGGACGGGCCGACGCAGGCAGGCTGGCGCTTCCATTGGTGTCACCCCATATTGCCTGAGTGCCCCCCACCTCGTTCACTAGAATGAGGGGGGCGTAGAGGAGACGACCCCGTCTGGCCTGGTTGTTCACCCAAGAGGCAGAAGAAACCCCAGACGAAATGCTGCTCCGTCGTGAGTCGTAGCTGTTGTGTGTCTGTGGGAGTAGGTGAGAAAATCATATTATTCTGGGTGTGAAAACTGAAATGTAATCATTAGCAGAAATGAATGATTCATTATTCTATTTTTGTTATTCAATGTTGATTTTGTTGATGATTGACCTTTTCAACTCCTGAGATATGAAGAAATATGTTAGAACATTTATCTAATTTGTTATCTAATTTTAATTAAAATATAATTTAATTATATAATTAATAATAATATAATCATAAAGAAATCTATTTTGCAATGTGGTAGTCAAAAGAGAATTTCAACAGTGACAAGATAATTATACTTTAAATCTAAATGTATATTAAATGTAACATATTATTTATATAAATATGATTAATAATCACAATGATTAATATACCTTAAAACATCTGAAGGAAGAATATTGTTATAGTGAAAATAAACAAGGTAGAGCAGGCAGCATTTAAAAAAAAAAAAAAAACTAGATATAACTATTAGCTCTCACTCTAATATTGACCAAGAAGATGCAAAATACTTGACAATAAATGTTACAATGTGCTACATAAAAGCACATTCACACAGAGTGTGAATTTTCACCACATATTTTGATATGGAAAAAACTACTGAGCCATGTGTCCAGTACTGGCACTCTAGATATATTCAGAGCCAAGTCTGATTTAACATTAAAAATTCACCGCAGCAATAAATTCATTTAATTTAATGATTAAATGATTTCATTAACATTTTTACTGTGGTAGAAATAGCATCACGAAATGCATTACAATGATGATTGAAATAAATATATTTAAAATCCCTGCTGTATCATGTTTGATACAATTTCAACAAGTTTTCAATAAATAATAGATATCAGTTGCTTAAATTCACTAAATATACATTTTGCGATATCAATAACAACGTATTCGTCGTATTACTTTATTCAAATCATCAAAGATGTGTGTACATCTTCATGGATAATCCACCAGAAGACATGTAGTAGATTGTGTACAAAAGGTTTTTCAGGAAAGTACTGATCATGTTGTCGAGGCCTATCATATGTAACACAACCTTATTAGGCCAATTCACTCTGCACCGACAAATGGCAACAGACACTTTGTCAGATCAGTGGCTTCTCCTTGTTGACGTTTGTTGGCGTTGGTCAGCGCTTGTTTTTGACTGTTGGGTCATGGAATGACTGAGAAGTGACGTGCTTTATTCTGGTGTTAGTCGGTGTCTGTTGCTGCCGCCTATAGAGATACAATTCCAAATCTGGAGAAACGCTACCTGCATTCGTGCCCTACAAGGTGGGGAATTTTGGTGGTAAGTGCCTGGGATCGGGAGATCCTCATTGCTGCCCTGCCTTCTCAAACACTGGATGTTAAAGTTTGGCTTTCGACCTGACAGATACAGGAAAAAGTAAACGATGTTAGGTTCACTGAGGTGTTTAACACATTATTTCTTTTGCAGTGCAGAGAGATAACGGTTGGTTTTACCTAAGGGAGTTGGGGGAAGCATGCGTCGCCGTGCAGCGTAACCATTTGCGTTGAATTCATTGCTGTTGTATCCGTTACCATTGGATCCATTACTGTGATAACCGTTACCAGTGTAGCCATTGCTGCTATAGTCATTGCTGGAATAACGATTGCCTGGATAACCAGTCCCATTGTAGCCATTTCCAGGGTAACCATTGCCATTGTAGACACCAGCATCTTGGCTGTTGCCTTGGTAACCATTGCTGTTATTGTCAATGGGCTGAGCTGGGACCACAGAGTCACTGCTCCCATTAGGTGCTGCAGTTTGTGCCGGAGGAACCTCAGGGAACCACTGTCTGTACAAACATTATAACAAAATATATTAATTTGTGAGAAAAGCTTGTTAAATATCAGACAGACTGTTGTTTAGGTCATGTGAAGGCCCCGATATATATTGACAACAATGCTCTTTTTCATTCTCCACACAGAAGTTTGAAAAACCACTGCAGTGGTGTACTGTCAATGTACAATTTCCTACTCACCTATCATGTGAGACAGTACTCTGAGGGTCCTCCTTGATGACAGCACCTTGCTCTGCAGGGTATGCAATCTCTGTAACTGCTCCTCCCATGACTCCTTCACCTCCACCCGAGACCACCTCCACGGCTCCTCCTGTGACTGGTCCTCCATCACCTTGTGGAATGACCACTCCTCCTGTGACTCCTCCATTCTGCATTCCTCCATCCGGAGATGGGGAAGGAATATAGCCACAATCTCCAGTTGGATCGTTCCTGAATATTTATAGTTTAATAAGAAATACATTAAGACGATATAGAAAAATCCTTGAAATTTTGAGGTCGCTCTGTTAACTCTGGAATTTTTTTTTTGAAATACCTTTTGAAAGTATAAAGAACATTCCTGTCACTGGCATTTCTTCATGCTAACTGCAATAAGCCAATGCTACAATGGCCAATAATGCTCCACGATGATGTTCTTTCAAGATGTTAAAGTGAAAAGTCAAAGTTTCCCTAAAGGCTGGAATACACTACACAACTTTTCAAAACTGAACATACTTTATAACTGTTTACCTTGTCAGCAAGTATATGATGTAGTGTTGTAAAGTCCCTCAGTGGTGAAAATCAAGTTTTTAATGTTGTTTATGTCTTTGTGGTGTTTTTAATACACATCATAAGTCAACACCATTGCTGAGTATTTTCTGTTTAAACCTGCAGCGAACTAAATACAGTTTCAAAAACACGGTTTGAAATCGCTGGTGTTTGTGACGTCACAAACTACCTTGTAAACAATTACGTCAACGTGCCGACTGGCTTTAGCATATCATTAACCATGACCCCTCTGAAGCAGGAGAGTGTCAAGAGAAGCCAGGTTATCCCGGTATATTATTCTGTTGATGTAAATCATACACTGAACCAGTGGTTCCCAATCCTGTTCCTGAAGGCAACCGACGCTACACATTTTTGAATTCAAATTATTCCTAATCAAACACACCTGAATCAACTCAAGAGCTCATTAGTAGAGACTCCAAGACCAGAAACAGAGGGTTCTGATAAGGGAGACATCCAAAAAGGCCACCGTTGGTGTGCCTCCAGGAATAAGGTTGGAAAACACTGCACTACATTACCAGACAAACTCATGCAGAAATATGCACCTTGCTAGGAGGCGCACAACACATGAAAACAATATGCGTTCTTCCGCGTTTCTTGAAAACAAAGTTGATATCTTCCGACTGGATGGAATGGGAGTCTGAAGCTAAAAAAATCTGAGTGTGCCCATCATACATTGTGGTTTTCAGCAAAATCTGTCAAACTCAGACTGTCCAAAATCTGCAGACTGACTGACTTTCAGCACCTAGCATGGACTCATGCAGACTGCAATTCAGGGCAAAAATCCTGGTGAAACTTGTGTAGTGTATTCCAGCCTTAAGACATAGAAGTTACAAAATACTTTGACAGTAAATGTGATTGTGAATTTTTTTCCATATTTTTTTTTGGTAAAAAAAAAACCGGAGCGTGTCCAGTAGTACTGGCACTCTAGATATACTCAGAGCGGAGTCTCTAAGTTTGAGTTAAAGGAAACATTAAAAAGCCGCTGCAGCAACAAGCAACTAAATGAAGCAGTTAATGACATATTGGGAATGTGTTTAACTTACATTATGCCATCCCATGAGAATGACCACGTAAGTATTATTGTCACTTTGCTCTTGGTGTGAATGTGCCTTAAAGTGATAGTTCACCCAAAACTGAAAATATTCTGTCATCATTTAATCACCTTCCTGACATTCCAAATCTGTGTCACTAACAGTAACACTAACTGGTAAGATTGAACGTTTCTGATAGAAGTCTATCATACAATTGATTTGATCTACAATACAGCAAAAACACTATTGTGAAATTAGATTTTAAATGAACTGTCTTCTATTTCAATATATATTAAATTATATTTTATTCCTGTGATGGCTAAGCTAAATTTTCAGCAGCCATTTCTCCAGTCTTCAGTGTCACATGATCCTTCTAATACGCTGCTTGTGCTCAAGAAACATTCTTGTCAATATTAACAGTTGCACTGCTATTTTTGTGGAAACCATCATGATTATTTTTCAGGATTCTTTGACGAATGGAAAGTTCAAAAGAACACCATTTACTTGACATTTACTCTCGCTGTAAACTTGGACTGATCCCAGACTTTTGAACGGTTGTGTACTTTCTATATTATATTTTACACTTTATTTCAATGGTCCGCTTTAGACATTCTACTAACTATAAATAACTTTGCAACCACATGTCAACTAACTCTCAGAGTATTAGTAGACTGTTTGCAGATTGTTTGGTTTGGTTTAGGTGTCAGGGTTCAGGTAAGTAGAATAAGTTGACGTACACTGTAAAAAATTGGGCTGTAAAATAACAGTAATCTACTAGCAGCTGTGGTTGCCATTAATGTTCTGTTAATTTACAGCCCTCTACCGTAAATTTACAGCTCTTTTATTTTACTGTATGTTACCGTAATGCTACCACGGAAATTAACTTATTTAATTTGGGAAGCCGTTTTGCTTTTGCTCTTTTTAACATTAGAGTTTCTTTTCATGTTGTAACGGTGTGTTTAACAGAGACAATTGTTACAGTCTAAGTAGATTGTGCTTAGGTGTTGTTGCTTATGTACGGATTTTTAAAAGTGTCATTCTAAATTCTTCGTTAACTAAATTAGTCCAGCATCAAATCCATTACTATCTCAACAATGGTGACAATCAACAAACAAAATAAAAGATGAACTCTGAACATCACATTACAAAAAAAAAAAACACATTACTAAAGGTCAGCACAAAAGAAACAGCAAAAATCAAGGCAGTAAGAATTAGATAAAATAACCAGACAATTCAGCAACATAATTTACTCATGTCACAATGCATGCTGGGAGTTTTGTACCCAGCATGCATTACAGCAAGAAGCTTTTGATTGTCACCATTGTTGAGATTCATATCCCAATTGTTGATGTCTGTGTGACTCTGAGTGAAACAGTAGTTCAAGCTGTTAACAAATTACTTACAATATTTATCTTTCCTATTAATGAGTATCATGATTCCTCTATTTGGATTTTAGAACCACATAGACCTCGACAATATTAAAGAATTTGGCTGAGAGGTACTAAATTTGACTAAAAAACTGCTGATCTCGTTTGATCACAACTCCATCTGGTTTCTCAACTATAACAAATTTGTATTATTAACACTGTTTCATTTGGAAAAGTAAACTTATCATTTACAAATCAAAGATCAAGATCCCAACTAAACCAACACTGATCTCTGTCATGGTAACGTCAAACGACAATAAAACAACATCTGAACCTGTTAGTTCTCAGTATGAACTTCTGTACACATGACAGATATAAAGTCAGTCTGTTTAGTAATAAGTGAATCAGGTGATGCTGTTTGTGGAGTTGATTAATCAGATCTTGAGTGATTTAATGGAATTTATCTTCAGTTGATTTAATATTTTTTCTGCTCTTGTTTCTCTTTCCATCAGTGATTCTGCTTGTAAACAGCAGGTGTTCATCAGTGTCTCTTTTTTCATTCACTCTGTCAAGTGGACTATATTAGTGAACAAGTGTAAGGAATAGTGAATGAGGGTATAGCATGTAATTGGGAAAACAGCCTCTGAGTGTCGACTTTGAGCGCTTTTAATTCACAGTGTGTTGCTGTCGGCTATTTTCTAGAAAACTTCCAATATTACCCAGAATGCGTTGTTTCTACGGCATATTACTGTTTTAATGGAAAACGGCATGTTATTGTTGAAATTTGGCAGTTTTTTTTTCAGCAATTATTTACAATGTAGTTGCAAAGTTACTCATAGTCAATAAGTAGAATGTTGGGGGAACATCAAAATAAAGTGTTAGCATTCTATTAATACTGTAATGAGAGTTAGTAGACCTCTAGTTGCAAAGTTACAAAGTGGACCATGGAAATAATGTGTTACTAATTCATCTTTTGTGAAGAAATTTTTATACTGGTTTGGATCAACATGAAGGTGAGTGAAGAAGGTGACAGAATTTAAATTTTTGTCTGGAAATTGATAGTGCCAGGGTTTTCAAACATGTGATACTAGCGATCCTGGGTTTGACTGAGAGGTCGCTGGGTATGTAAAGATTGAAAACCCCAGCCAAACTCCCATTTCAGAAAACATTAGAGAGCATGAGATCATGCAGCATGTCAGTCAAATTTGGCAAGCATTGCAACTCTCCAAAATTCAGACTACTTTGCAATTTAACTTGATGGAAACTGAAAATACGCTAATAAAATCATGTTTTTTGTAGCATCTCAAAGCTGTAAAGCGATTCGTGAACTGACAGTTATCAAATTATAGGCCCTTTACAACAGATAAAAACATTAAGTTTTGTCTTGGACTAAAATCTGACCAAATACCCCATCCTTCAGTCAAAATCGCTCAAAACAGCTTTCAGGTCCTGAGACTCCAAATCAAGCCATTAGAGTTCTCTAAATTCCGTACAGTAGCTTCTAATTATGCAGGTATAATTCTAATCTTTTGTCTCTTATCTTAGTGTGCTGCTTGCCTTGGGTTGGTATTCAGTATCCACAATGGGGTGAGTTTGTTGTGACTGGAGGCCCACCTGCTGGGCAGGGGAGACAACCTCTGAGGCTGATCAAATATCACTTCGTTTTCAGATAGGGCGGAGACCGGACGGGAGTCCACCAGGGCCTCCTCCAACATTAAGCTCCCATTGCGTATTCTAGGAGGAAGCTCAATGCTCACTGAGGTCTCATCCAGATGGGGGGGCATAGGGGTGCTTCTGGGGGTGGACATAACCGATGTAGGAGGAGCATCACTGAAGACACTGTCACTCTGCAGATGTCAAGGGGAAAAGAATTAACCGTAGTTGCAGTGACACTTGAAAAGAATAACCCCACTTTAAAATATTCACATTTTGTTGCTTTGCAGCCTGAAATGAAGACGGACGCAGTTTTTGTTTTATCCAGCTGTATTCACTCAGTGCAACTTATAACATCCAAGTAAAAGAAATAGCACTAACAAGCCAGAAACAATTAAAAAAATTAAAAAACAGAATCGCTGAGATGTGTCAGTATTTTGTTGAATCACCTTTTGCTTAAATTATAGCCTTTAATCTGTAGGGATATATCTCTACTAACTTTGCAATATTTCCCCACTCTTCTTTGCAGGACTGCTCAAGTTCAGTTAAATTTGACGGTGACCGTTTGTGGACTGCAGTCAAGTCTTTCCACAGATTTTCAATGGGGTTAAGGTCTGGGTTCTGACTAGGCCATGCCATGACCTTTTTGTCCTTCAACCACTGTGTGGTCAGTTTTGCTGTGTGCTTTGGGTCACTGTCATGTCCCATTGACAACTTTCTGTCTGAGGGGTGCAGATTTTCCTCAAGAATTTGACGGTATTTTGCCCCATCCATTTTTAATTCTATTCTGACAAGTGCAGAGAAACACCCCGTAACAGGACATTACAACCGTCATGCTTTACCGTAGGAATGGTGTTATTTTTTAAGGTGTGCTGTACCGGATTTCTGCCAGACATTCCGTTTGGTGTTGAGGCCAAATAATTCAATTTTAGTCTCATCTGACCCACACCTTTTTCCACGTGGCCTTCAAGAATCTTCAAGGTGCGTTTTGGCAAAGCTCAGTTGTGACTGCATGTGGCGATTTTCTTGCAACCCTCCCATGCAAGCCACATTTGTGGAGAGTTTTGTGATATTGTTGTCACATGGACACAATGACCACCTTTTGTCATAAATTCCTGCTTCAGAGTTGCTGTAGGCCTCTTGGTAGCCTTTCTGACCAGTTTCCTCTTGGCTCTTTCATCCTGTTTGGAGTGACTTCCTAATCCAGGGAGGGTCTGTGTTGTACCAAATATTTTCCACTTCTTCTTCTAGGCATTGATAAAACCTTCGAAAAATTTTTGTATCCATCTCCTGACTTGTGCCTGTCTACAACTTTACACCGGAAATCTTTTAACCGTGCCTTGAGATGCTGAAATGGACTGAAATGCTCCAGGAAAGCTCTTTTCAGGTTGAGCTAATCAAAATGACCACATCTGATCACAGTTGAAAGTCAAATGGCTTTGTGTGCCATTGAGAAGGTGAATAGCTACACCTGCAAATACACCTACAAGTCATTTTTAGGAGTGGGGTGATCCTTTTTCCAACTCAGTGATTCTATTTTTTAAATTTTTTAATTTTTTTCTGACATGGTGGTGTTATTTCTTTTACTTGGATGTTATAAGTTGTTGTGTAAATACAGCTGGATAAAACAAAAACTGTGTCCATCTTCATTTCAATCTGCAAAGCAACAAAATGTGATTATTTTAAGGGGGGGGGGGGGGGGGGGGTGATTATTTTCTATACCCACTGTACATACGTAGGCCAACTATGACCTGCCTTTAAACATGAGTTGTAGCCGAGGCCTGGAAGAATTTGGTTCATGTTGTCGACATGTCGAGAAGACTCTGTTTTCTGTACTTCTTGAAAGCAAATCCGCTTTGCATGTACTACCAAAATGTGAGCACTTCGGCCCGAATAGATACAGTAAAACCGATGCCATTTTTATTACATTGTATATTATGAAAAAATGTATGTGTTTTTTGAACTTGGATGCATGTAAACCAATTTTAGGAGAAAAAAAATAGGAACCTTTAAAATATCATAATTGGGGTACTTTAGGTTAAGGTTTATTGACAACATCTGGCATGCTGTTGGTTATTTTAAAGAAAGCACACTCAATTAACTGTTCCCACTGGAGTTTTTCATGCTGGATGCTGAGTGTTCTCACCCTGAAGTACTCATCATCTTCCATCATCTCCCCTTCCAGCCCTTCCTCTTCCTCCATTGCCATAGCCAGACGCATCTCTGGGGCCAAATCCTGTAGTGTGCGTAACCCAGCCTGGACCCCACAAGATGAGAGTCATGTCAAAGACAGGCTGTACTCCAGTGATGCTAAAAAATTTTTTTTTTTTTTTCAGTTTGGGGAGGCCCAAACTGAGCAAAAATATGCAATTTGCATATAGTTGTATGGCAAAAAGTAAGTTGAAATTCCATTAGCTTGTGGTGTAAAATCAATGAATATAGAGTATAGCAAACTACTTGTATAAAAGGCATTGAAATATATAAGTCTCTCTATATTACCCATAATATGACTTGGTAAGATTTGTTTAAAATGTTTAGTTTTATGATCAAAGCTCTGTATTTCTAACTGTTGGGAACAAAAAATACAATACAATACAATGCAATGCAATGATCATTCAGATATAATCAAATAAACTTTCTCAATAGCCTGCTGTAATATAATTGATGCTTACATTTTAATATGATTTTTCTAAAAATGGTGTATGGCTAATCAAGTAAACCTAAGCTACTTGCTGTAAGTGTTCATATTGAAATATTATAAAAGATATTTTTATGTTTACTTTATAAATTTCACTAAAGATTTTATAGAAAAACGTGTACCACAACTTGATGGTGGACTTTTTTTGTAGAATAATATTATAAGGCTTTTTACTTGCTAAAAAGTATAAACAGTCAGAAAACAGAAGGCATGAAGTAGATTGTGTACAACAGGTTTTTAAGCAAACTTCTGATCATGTTGATAATTTAGAGGCCTTAGAAATGTGCATATCAAATATGATACAGCAGGCATAATAATTGATTGTTGTTAAAAATACTCAATGTATTACAGAGGTTGTATGAAATGACATGCACATCAGCATAACATAAGCATGAGATACAGTGAAGAAAAAAGCTTCACTTTAGAAACCCAATTCAGTGTGTCCATCTTATGTTTTTGCTCGAAAATAGTTCTATGACTCCGTATTTCTTGCACATAAACCACCTTTTGTCCTGAGTGTGCTAGACATGATGTCAATGAAATAAGAAAAGTCATGAAAAGACCACACACACACACACACACACACGTACTTAGACAACTGTCATGATTCTTTACCTGGAGAGAGGCTGACTTGTCCTTGCCTTTCTTCTTCCTTTCTTTCTCCTTTCGCTTGCGAAACTTTTTAAAGTAGTCCTGAATCAGGAAGCTGGCGTAGAACTTTCCTGCAGTCACCTCATTCCCTGAAATGTAGAGAGATGGATTTTTCAAAAGACAAAAAAGGAGGGAAAAAAGTTGTATATATGGTGTTGGTTGTCCACATTCATGTAAAGCCTATAAGAAGATATTATTGTAGCATACTATACCTGCAGGGGGAGGTATAACTTCATCCAGGAGTTTAGGTTTGGTGCGTTTCCAGATCTTTTTAATGATAGCTCTCAGCTCCTCATTCTGCTGGTCAATGGGGCCTGTATTGAACGGAAGGGTACTGTATTACTGTATTCAGGAAAAATAAAGGCTTCATTTTTGCTGTAGTCTTTAAGATTCTTTAAATATACATTTTCCATAGAAAAGTTAAATTTTTGGAAGCAATTACTAACATCCTCACTTGTGCACGTCAGAATTGACAGAAGCAAGTGCATCGTATTGTATGTTAGTGAGTTTATGTGTGAGTGCGGAAGTTCACCGTCTGTTTTAATCTTGAGTGAAGTTCTGACGAGAGCAAACAGGGTTGCGTTGAAGGACACAGTGCCGTCAGGAAGGAGTGGGACATTCATAGCAACCAGTCTCTGCCAAAGAGAAAGAGAGAGACGGGCAGAGAGAAACAGAAAAGTGTAGGTATGAATGGTTGCCAGGACTACGTGGAGCATGTTGAAATGGGGCCGTTGGTGTGTTCTGGGTGGTTGCTTACTGGGCCCTACAAGCCTCTATGATATTTTGGTCTCTACATTCACTACAGTTCAAATGTTTGGGGTTTTTAAATAAATTTATTTCATTAAGCGAGGATGCATTAAATGAATCAAAAGTGACAGTAAAGACGTTTATACGCTTTTTTTTAACTTTCAATTTGTCATGCTCTCCACAAAATATTACACCACACAACTGTTTTCAACATGAATGATTTTGGGAAATGTTTCTTGAGCACCAAATCAGCATATCAGAATGAGTTCTGAAGGATCATGTGACACTGAACAATGGAGGCTTGCGTTCCTGCCAACTAAGTATCTAAGTATTCAGGACTTTATTTCCACCCATTTCATTGCCCACCAGTTACTTCACAAATCCAAATGTCCTTACCCTACATGCTACTCGATGTGGACAGAGTTTTCCAAAGCCCAGCGGAGGCTGAATTCTGCGCAACATGGTGACTACATCTAGATGTTTAATCCTTCCCCTGATGCAAAGAGATACAATAGCATTTATAAATGTAATTTACATACTCATTTAAGACTGTGGGATTTAGTTACGCTTTCATAAAAACAGACACAAAGCTTAATGTTTGTGGACGTGTGAAATCACTCACGTGGCTTCTGGGTCGTAATCTGACCAGACTCGTTTAAACTCATCGAGGTGATGAGTGCCCAGCACAGTCCAGTCTCTGGTCAGATACTCGAAGTTATCCATGATGACAGCGATGAACAAGTTAATGATCTGAGAAAATTCAGATTAATCGCTAAATAAATTTGTTTATTATTTTCAGAGACGGATTTTTGTTATATAGTTTTTTATACGTTTTTGTTATAAGTTCCCTGAGAAACTTTGTTTGCTCACAGAAGTAAACATTGCATTTGCTAGAAAGAGCATTGAAGTTTGTCCTCCCACTTCATATTATTTCAATCACCAGTTTTTCAATTTTCTATAGACACAACCTTTGCAAGAGCGTGCAAATCTTTTGAAGTGAAAGGTGCAGTAAGCGATTTCTGTTGATATTGAAATCAACCCAAACAAACATACCCCTCCCTTCATTGCTGCTCCCCCAAAATGCACAAACACGCAATTGCGCACAGTGCAACTAAAATTGGAGTTACTGGCTCAAGCTTACGGGTCCCAGCGAGGAGTCTAGCAGCAGCATTTCGCACTAGCTGTAGACGAGAGAGGGAAGACTGAGAGACACCATAATGAAGAGAATTACAATAACCTAACGTGTTGTTACAAAGGCATGAATCACTATTTTAAAATTACGCTGGGAAAAAAACGGTTTCACTTTAGAGAGTTGGCGAAGATGGAAAAAGCACGATTTCACAACAGTACTAATCTGTTTCTCAAATTTTAGTTTGTAATCAAACAGAACGCCTAGAGTTTCACAAGGAGCAAGAGAACCACGGTCAACATCAAACACACAGTTTTCCTTAGGCCCAAGTAGAATTATTCCAGTTTTATTTTCGTTTACTTGAGAGCCAACAACGGTTGTAAGCAGATCATAAACGAACGACAAGGAAGAGCAAAAAATGAACATACAGAAACAACATAATACACAAGTATACAAGTAAGACTTCATTCCAAACTGTCCTGTTGCTATATCTAACATTAGACAACAACAGCAACAATTTGGTTCTGTGAAACAGAGAACCCGGTCAGGTCTCTCCAGTGCTGGAAAGCCGTTCCACTATTAAAGTGGCTCCAAAAGCTCTTGCCTGATCATAACCCCTCTTTTGCAGTGATATTCCTCTGACCTGTTCTCTTTTGTAATGTCTCTCAACCATCTCTTTCTACAGTCTTTCTTCAAATCTCCCTCTTGTTCACTCTCTCCTCCCCTACTGCTGCTTGGCTACTAGTGTGTCGTGGTGCCCAATTCCCAGAAATCGCTTACTGCACCTTTAAAGCAAAACTTTTACGAATGAACATAAAACATCTGCAAGAGAATGCAAAAATTTCGGACGAAAAATGGAGAAGTTTCTGGGCGGAATGCGAAACATTTGGGAGACTATGTTGTTGATGTTTTATCCCTTACCAAGAAGGCACAGAGGGCAAAGAAACTAATGAAATAGAGGTACGCCAGGTTGCTTCCGCAGCTGTACTCCTCCCCTGGCTCAATGTCCGACTCTGGGTCACACCGACGCCCTGGGAGCGCTGCAAGCATGATCTGCTGCCACTGTTCACCCGTTGCACATCTGGGTTTGAAGACATGCAACAAACCTTTACTTAAAACCATTTACTAACCAGAGAAAAAAAGCAAATCATTATCCCATCTCAAGTCAGAAATCAACCGGATAGCTAAGGCTGAGGTACTCTTACCTGAAAAGCAGCAGTACAGCCATGAAAAAGGTTTGGAAATTGTTGTTCCGATTGAGCTCAGTGTTGTCATCTATAGCTATCTTCCCAAATGTCTGGAACCATAACAAGGAGAGTTTAAACTTCCCGATCTGGAACGTTTCTCAAGTGAGGAGAGGGAGAGGACAGAGAAAAGGAACATACATAAATGTGTTAGGATGAACCCACCTGCATTCCAATCACGCCATAGATGAAAAAGATCATTGCGATGAGTAGGCCGACATATGGCAGTGCCTAAAGGTAAGCAGAGAGACAGTAGAAATGATACAAATATGGCAATTGAAAATGAGAGAGTCGAGTGAGCTTGTTTGGTTCCAAAATTTCTCACTTGTAGAGATTTAATGAAGGTCCAAAGGAGGGTTCGAATGCCTTCACCCTTACTGAGCAGCTTGACTAGTCGCATAACTCGGAAAAGACGGAAAAAAGTGATGGACACTTTGGCGCTCTCCCCATCTTTCCCCTTTTGAAGTGGAGAACGAGAAGGACATACCAAACATTAATGTATAATATTAAAAAGTCCAGTTAACAAAGTCCTTGATCATGTCAGTGGCACATTTCAACATGAATTGTTTTGTGAAGCAGCGTATATATATATATATATATATATATATATATATATAATGAAGGTTTTGTTAAGAGATAGGCAGTGAAAATTATACCAGGCCTAGTTTAAGTGTAAGAGTCAGAAAATGTGGAAAACTGAAAAATGTAACTCCAAAGACAAAGATAAATGGTTGAAATAAATTAAACTGTTTCTTTATGCAAATTTCTATACAATGTCACCATAACAGCACCATGAACTTGAGTAAGTTACGTCGGAAAGATCATATTTGCTAGATAAGTGTGCAAAGTCACAATTTTTACTTAGTTTCTGAGTTTTGTTCTGGCATATTCTTACCTCACCATGGCCTCCTCCACCCTGAATCAGTAACAGGATGTTCCAAACACACACCGGGCAGCAGCAAACAGAAGATATGACATGAGAGGAATTGAAAAGTTAGTGATAACAAATAGTATATTGTCTCTCCGAACGTGCACATGCATGTGAATCCCTCAGATATAGTTTTAAAATAATGATTACACACACTGAATTCTGCAATCATGATGTCCACCAAACTGCCCACCACTATAAGCGCATCAAAAGAGTTCCAGGCATCTATAAAATAGTGCTGTATAATCCAAAACAAAAAGAGAGAGGAAAAAAGCACACACGTAAAGGCACTAACACTTATTGATTGATGTGTTATCAAACCATTGGACCAAAATGAAAAGTGAAGTGACAGAGCAAAGAAAGGGTGCAGCAATTCTCACGTAAGGTCTCAGAGCCAGAAGTTTGATGATCATCTCAACAGTAAAGAGCGTAGTAAAGATCATATTCAGGATGTCCATCACAGAGTTGAAGAGTTTGGACTGCTCATAGTGCTGTGGGGTAACAGGGATGTAATCTCATTAGGACCAGAATCCATGTGATTAGCTGCATTTTTATGCAGAACCTTTCCAAAGGAACTTTACATTAAACTAAGATATATTATATGATCAATTAGTTTTTCTATTTCTAAAACATTTCAGTGTTCCTGTCTTTGAAATATGGGTAAAGTATCCTGCCAAATGTGCTGACAAGCATTTATGATAAACTAATATATGTCATGTATTTAAATATATTTTATAATATATAGTTGCAATTTAGTACAATTAAAAAACATATCAACTTTAAATGTAATATTGAATAACACATTACAGATACAATTATAATGAAATATTTTACGTGTGCTTTAGTATGTTGGTCAACACAAGAATATTAAGGTAAATTTTTGAAAGTCTGTGGAATACCTTTATTTAGATAGCCAAGTAAACGTTGTACCTGTACAGCCAGTGTGAGCGTGTTGAGCAGAATGAGCACGAACATGATGTACTCAAACTGAGAGGAATTGATGATCCTCCAAAATTTGAGTTGAGAGGGGTTTTTGGGTATGTAAATCTTTATTGGCTGAGCTTTCAATGCATAATACACACATTGTCGCTATGAGCAAAAGAGAACAAATGAGACAAAAAAAAAAAAAAAAATCAATCTCGTAGAATCCATGAAATATAAATATAACTTAGCATCACCTATTTAAATCCAATGAGATGATCTCGAATTCAGACTAACCTGATTTTTGTTTAGTTCGCAGTTTTTAAACTCAGCCTCTCCTTGTTCGCGGAAGGTGATGATGACAAAACCCACAAAGATGTTCATCATGAAGAAGGCTATGATGATGATGTAGATGATGAAGAAAATGGAAATCTCTACGCGGTAGTTATAGATGGGTCCTCTGTTCTCTGCATTAGCATCAACGGCTTTGTACAAGAGCCTGTGAAATACAAAATAAAATAAAAAAGGACAATTAAAGTTTGGAGGATTCAAACTAATTTCTGTTTTGTTAAAGGTTTCCCTCACTCACTGTGGCCAGCCCTCAAATGTAGAGACGGTGAATAGTGCAAGCATGCCCATCAGCACATTGTCAAAGTTAAAGTCGCTGTTCTCCCAAACTCTCTCCCTCACCATAGGATGGTTCATATCACCATCTTTGAACACCACAAAAGTGCCTCTGAAAAAAGTTACACACACACACACACACACAAGTCTAAGAAAACAACCGAGTCATTGTAACTGCAAATTAAACGACTATTAATGGCCAAACAACATACTTGCACTCTTCAGGTGTATGTTTCGCCTCATCAGTGCATCTGTAGAACCGGCCCTACAAGAGGTATTGCATTAATGTTAACCAGCATGAAAATATTGATTTAACTATTGATCAACATTAACTAGTAGTCTGCGCAGTCTAGGTGTTGGTTCACTCCTGAAACAATTTTCATTGTAAGTTGTAAGTTATTACATTTTAAAGACACACTGACTGATACTGAACTCTTTTCTTAAAGGGTTAGTTCATCCAAAAATGAAAATTCTGTCATTAATTACTCACCCTCGTGTTGTTCTACACCCGTGAGACCTGTGGCTCAGTGAGGCCTCTATTGCCAGTGAGTACAGTGGTTCAACCTTAATATTACAAAGCGATGAAAATTCTGTTTGCGTGACAAAAAAACAAAATAACGACTTTTCAACATTAGAACATTTGATGGCTAATTTCAAAACACTGCTTCGAAGCTCCAAAGTCACGTGATTTCAGTAAACGAGGCTTTGTCACATGAATTCAGTTTGATACGCGAACCGAACCACTGATCCAAATCAAATGATCTGTAAAGCTTCGGAGCATTGTTTTGAAAACGACCATCACTGGATATTGTTGAAAAGGCATTATTTTGTTTTTTTATTACACAAAAAGTATTCTCGTCACTTTAAAATATTGAACCACTGTACTCACATGAACTGTTTTAAATGTGTTTTAGTGCCTCTCTGGGCATTGAAAGTGTTAATTACCTTGCTGGCAATAGAGACCTCACACATCGGATTTCATCAAAAATATCTGAATTTGAGTTCCGAAGATGAACGAAGGTCTTACAGATGTGGAACGAAATGAGGGTGAGTAATAAATGACTGACCCTTTAAGAACTGATATATCATGCAAAATAAAACCAGGAAAACGCATTAAGAAGGTACAAATGTCCATATTCATTTTATGTAGAATTCAAGTACCTTGAAAAGCTGCACACCAATGCAAGCAAACATGAACTGGAGGAGAGTGGTGACAATGAGGATGTTGCCAATAGTGCGGATGGCCACGAACACACACTGAATCACGCTCTGAAGACAAGCAGACAACACTCATTGAAAGTTATAAATTAACATGACTGGAAATAACGAACATCATGGTATTTAGGGCTGTATGATATCGAAAAAAACTGACATTGTGGTACATTTTTTCTGCAATACATTGCAATATGATGAATAAAGAAATTAAAAATACAAAATTACATTAAAAAAAAAAACAAGAAAATATACAAGAATTTTCACCATGACTTGAATAACTTTGGGCGATTTTGTAGTAAAAAATCCTTCATAATTTCAATAAAATAATAGAAGATGAAAAAGAGCTGAAAGTGACTTTTTAGTCTGAAGACTTTTTTTGGGAACCATCCTGAAAGATATGAATACGCTACAAGAACTCTTTCAGTAACAATGAAGTGAACGGAGTTAAAAAACCTTCCCACTTTTTAAATTATTATGACATTTACTGTGGCTATTATTTAAAAGAAATAAACAAAATTAAATAAATACACTGTAATACTGCTATTTAATAGTACAACTGTAAAAATCCAATTCAGATGTTAAACTATCAAGCTTTTATTTTTAATAAATGCTCGGCCTTTCAGAAAGATGCAGCTCATGATACTTTGTTTCTGCATCTCAGAACAGCTTGATTCACAGAACTCACATTATATATATATTTTTAATTAAATTGCACCACGCCATATTGCAATAGTAATTTTATTTCCATATATTTTGCATTCCTAATGGTATTGGACGCTATTTCATCACGGTCTGCAAAGAATTTAGATGTTAACCTGGATAAATGTATTGTGAGACTGTACCTTGAGTCCCTTTGCCCTGTTGATGGCTCGAAGAGGCCTGAGCACTCGCAGAACTCTCAGAATCTTTACCACAGAAATGGCACTCGAACTAAATGCAGAAATAGCAAATTTATGAATTATACATGGTAAATGATAAACGATGAATGGATGGAAACTTACTGCAAGAAGAAAGAGATGAGAGACACGCTGACGACCAGAAGGTCCAAAAGGTTAAAAGCGTTTCTGCAGAAGGAACCTTGATGAAGGAAAGCTCCGTACACAGTCATCTAAACAACACACAGTCACACACTGTCATTAATGTACACACTCAAAATGAAAGCTAACCAGAACACTTAAACTTAACTTGATTTGTGGAACTACACACACCACTAGTCAAATGAATATAATAACATATAAAATTTAGAGGCAAAAAGAAGAAATTTTCTCCATATTGCATATATTGAATCAACTAATGATGAACACATTTTAATTATTATTTAAATGACCACTTAACCATTTATTACTGTCTTTGGAAGGCTTTGTTTTTCAAATACATTAAAATGCACAAATTCATGTCATTTCATATTTACATGTAATGCAGTTATTCCAAAACTCTCAGCTGAACCTGAAATATATTTAATCATTAGGTCAATAACTGAACAACACATTCGCATTTAAATTTTTTTTTTTTATTTTAATCAATTTATTGTCACAACATGCAGGTAAACAACTAAAATATTAAATTTTTATTACGTGTTGATTTAATTAGATTTACTTTCATTTGAAAGTTTTATGATTTATTTAATTATTAGCTTTTCATGAACTCTGACAAAGTCTAATATTTTCTTTCTCTTTGTATTTTTATATCAATATGGTATCAATAAAAATGTCCCATTCAGATTAATATGATAAATTAGTTAGGTCAAAAATGATCAAAAAGTAGTCGGAATACAATGTGAAATGTAACAGATTATGTTTGTAACTATAATTTTCATAATGTCATTTCCAATCTGTAACAAACTACAATTTGTAAGTAACCTCCGCTGCACTAACAACAGATATAGACATGTAGAAAAGATCAAAATCGGTTTGGAGAGAGATTTTAACCGTGCATGGGATAATCAATAGTTTACCTTCAACAGGATCTCAATAGTGAAGACGGTGGTAAAGACATAATCAGCATAGCCCAGCATCTATCATATGACATGAAGACAGCAATCAAGAGTACAGTCATTGGTACCATGATCAATCTCACGAGTTCGGCTCATTTTTCACCTCAAAATTAAAAAAAGAAAAGAAATGATACTTATATATACTTATTTTTCACTGTGGGTGAAATATGAAAAGTTTTCGTGGGATTTACGCATTTTAGTAATCTCTATAAGCCACAAGGGATGGTTTGGGAAACATGGGTGGTACAGTGCTCTTGAAAACATGAGATCTATCACTATTTTAAGACTATCAAATGCTAATTTGCAGGGCCAGTTAGTGTGCCCGGCGAGTTCAGAATTTGAAAATGGTATATTAATAATTTGGCTCATATTTAGGAATATGAACAAAAAGAACAGTGAATGATCTGCACACAGACCGGCCCTTAAGCGTTCTAGGTCTCGTCCTCTATTCTAGAGGTGCATGAACTTACAACGTTCCTGACAGAATGAGTTTTAATTGGGTCTTCAGCGGCCAATGAAAAACTACTCAGTATGATGAAGACGAGGATGATGTTGGTGAAGTAGTGATGATGAATGAGGTTGTGGCAGGCAACTCTGAGACTAAGTGAACATTGGCAAGGTCAATTTCAGGTCAGAGATAAGAAAAAAGATCATTATTAGCAGCCATCATTTGTACTATTTTTTTAACACACCAGTTTTTCTTTCCAAGTATGAAAAAGGAACTTCCATCAGGAATAGGTACAATTTTCTCCTTGGGTTGAAAACTTTCGACTTTCATGGGCGTGCCTATACCTTTTGAGAGATTTAAGATTTAAAAAAATTGACATGATAGAAATTGATACATTCATAATCTATCTGAGTATAAAGATTTGGACTGGACAGAATTTACCCTCAAGTCCTTCAATTGCTCTCAACTCTTCATTCTCTTCCCAATCGTCCATTTCATTCTAACAAAAGAAAACAATAAGAAAAAGACAACAAGAGAATAATCACAGAAATGTTCTTAATGAATGATAGCTTTGACTTTTTCCATTGAAAAAGACCCCATTTATATGAACCAAGATAACCTGTTCATCACAACCCAATCAAATAATGATAAAAGGATAAAATCAAATTCCACCCCACAATATTGCCTGCTGATTTGCAGTTATACTTTGAAATCCTAAATCATATTAGAGAAGTTAAATGTGTCTCAAATGCCTTTAGAGATCAGGGTTCTTACACCAGCTTCGTCTTCTTCTCTTTCTTCATCATCTTCCCATTCCTCATCGTCTTCCTTTTTCTCTCTTTAAAACAGAACAATCGGATTGAGCTCTTTGCCTATATGCACGCACAACAATAACAAAAGTGGGTGTTGCCTACTCTTTTTTCTTTTTGCCACCGTCTCCGGCTAAGTTGTCCACAGCGATAGCCAAGAAGACATTCAGCAAGATGTCTAGATGACAAAGTCAGTCAAGGACCAGAAACAAGACTCCAGACAGAATATGGACAGGCTAATGGATATTTCAGTATGGAGCTTCTAAATAGAATGTACTTTCATATATAGCTCATATCGAAAAGATACAGTTACCACAGACGAAAAGAATGACAAAGTAAACACAGACAATCATATTTGGAAACACCGGTCCACCATATGCCATGATGCCATCATACATGACAGAATTCCAGTCCTCTCCTGTTAGGATCTATATAAGAAAGAGATTCAGTCAACTCCTCCCAGTTCTCTGCACAATTGTATTTGAAGCGATTGTATTCAGAATCTTTTCTCAGTCTCTTATCATTTGTATAGTATACAGTTAAAGGGATAGTTCACCCAAAATGAAAATTCTGTCATCATTTAATCACCCTCAAATTGTTCCAAACCCGTCTTCTGTTCAACACAAATGATGATATTTTGTAGAATGTCAGTATTGATCAAACAGCTGATGGGCTCCATCGACTTCCATAGTATTTTTTTCCATACTGTGGAAGTCAGTGGGGCCTTGGGCCTGTTTGGTTCCACATATTCTTCAAAATATTTTATTTTCAGTAATAGCAAACTACAATGATCCAATCAATTCCCAACGGACAAAGTCCCACCCAACATTTTTTCTTGTTTGAGAAGCCATCACAATAGGGAAGAAAAGCAACTTCTGTTTCCTGCCATGTTTAATTGTAGTGAATGTGCACTTAAAGTGTGCTTCAAGCTTTTGTTTAACTTGCACAATGTTTTGAAAAACATGAAAAACCGAACTATCAAATCTTACTTGAATGGGTCTCAAAAAAGCACTCCAGCCAATTATGTTTAATATAAATTTAAACTGTAGGATATTTTAATTTAATTGCAATCAACATGCAGTTAAGTGTCCAAAAAAAATCCAATTATTTCACACTTAGGGTCCCTATTCTAACTATCTAAGCGCATGGTCTTTGTTGGTCCAAAAAAAGGGGTTGTACCTAGTCTCTTCATGAGTCATGGGTGTGTTTTGGGCGTAATGTGCAATAACCCAATTAGAGTCTCATCTCCCATTCCCTTTAAAATCCAGGTGCTCTTGCATCATGGCGGATTGCTATTTAAATGGCGGAATATAGACACCCTCAATCTGACAAGTGAGGAGATGGGGTGGAAGACGGATGCTGAGGTAAGTCTGCTGTATTTATACCTCTTGTCATTGGTTGAGTTGATTAACTGAATGCTCTCCACTTGTGCTAATAAGATTAATTATCTGAACATGCTCCTCCCGAACTTTGTTAATAAAACATCATAAAGTACTTCGCCATTGACTTTAGGTTTTTGTTGGACAATGTCCAGTCATTTTCAGTTGCCAAAAAACAGCAACACGCCAACAATGCGCCTGAACCCACCAGACCAGCATGCCCATGGGTGAACAGATGGGCGTGAACGCATTTAAACACTTGTGCAATGAAGTGTATGATAGGACCCTAAGTGTTACATGTAAAGTATATTATTTTCCCTAAGTGTACTTCTTTTTCACAAAGGGATATCTTTATTTTGCACAGCTTTTAGGAGTTTAGGTGATGATTAGTGTATGTTAATATGACATCTGCAAAAAATGCTGCAAAAACACAAAAACACAAAACACAAATGCTTTAAGCTTAATAACCTGAAAACAGGTGAGCAGGGCAGATGGAAAAGTGTCGAAGGTGCTCCTTTTCATTTGAGTTTCATCAAAGTTGAACTTTCCACCAAAGAGCTGCATGCCCAGGAGAGCGAAGATGATGAGGAAGAGGAAGAGCAACAGCAGCAGGGAGCAAATGGCTTTCATTGAATTCAGCAAGGAGCCCACCAGGTCAGAAAGGGCAGCCCAGTGTCTAGAGAGAGATGTCAGCAAATTCAGTATCTTGAAAATCGGCATGACTCTTATCAAAGACTATAGATATATTATTATATATTACTTAAAAATAGGAGAAACACCTTCTAAATAATAGAATAGGCTGCCAAGTGAACAGATTTTCCTTGAAAGGGAAATCTCAAAGAGCTGGAAACACTTAGAAGCTAAATCACCTTGTGACTTTGAAGATACGGAGCAGACGGACGCAGCGTAGCACAGAGATTCCGATGGGTGGGATTATGTCCATCTCCACTAGTACCGTCTCCAGAATCCCACCACACACCACGAAACAATCAAAACGATTAAAAAGTGCCATGAAGTAGATCTGAAAGCCAAAGCTGTAAATCTTCATCAGCATCTCCAGTGTAAACAGAGCCAGAAGGATCTTATTTGCTCGTTCTGGGACATTAAAGAGACCATATTTAAGACAGGGTCATTTCATCACATTACATGCAAACTTTAGCAACACTTAAGTCGCACAAACCCTGTATATCAGTGAGCCACTTGGGCTGGCCGTAGTGTTCAGAGGCGCTGGCGGCAGTGTTGAGGAACACCAGCAGTAGCACCAGCCAGTAGAAATTGGTGGATTTGACGGCCACACGGCAGTTTTTCCTAATGACCAGATTCAAGTGGTACAGCTGCTCACTGAGAAAAAGAGAAAAGTCAGTAGCAAATATGAGTAAGATTGAATTTGAAACTTTAAAATGATTCCTCAGAAAAGTAGACAAAAATGTTGGGGTTCTGGTAAATATTCCTCAACAAATACACACTTACCAGAAACTTATCGCCATCAGTCGTGCCCTAAGGACAATGAGAAGGTTTAGGTTAACAATCTCTGGTTCTTAATAATTTATCATTTATGAAACAGAAATATTAATGTTTTACTTACATTATAGATGAACAGCAGCCACTGTCATCATCCAGGAATGCTTCAAACTCAGAGTCTGAATCTGATTCTGTATAAAAGAAAAAGGACTGAATGTGTTCTTCAAAAAATTAAGACAAATGTCTGTTATGTAGGTGTGAAGCTTAAAAGGACAGTTCAGCCAAAAATGAAAATTATCCCATGATTTACTTGCCCTCAAGCCACCCTAAGTGTATGTGTCAATCTTTGAGACGAACACAATCAGAGCTATATTTAAAAATATCCTGGCTCAACATATCCTAAGCTTTATAATGGCAGTGAACAGGGGGGCCTATTTTGAAGCTCCCAAAAAATGCATTCATCCATCATAAATATAATCCATATGGCTCCAGGGGGTTAATAAAGTGCTTCTGAAGTGAAGCAATGGGTTTTTGTAAGAAAAATATCTATATTTAAAACTTTAATAGCTCTAAAACTTTTATAACTCATTGGATAATTTTAATTTTTGGAACTATCTATCTCTAATACTGTCATGTGTATGCTCAGTCTGTTTGCGTTTTAGAGTACATTTTCACGACAACATTGTACTAAAAACCTGCGCCAAACGTACATGCCTATCCACCTTGTTTTTACAGTTGACTGTCCTTTGATATTCTTCTTGTTATTTCTCTATAGTAGCTAATAATTGGAAGTCTCACAAATTTACAGAAAACACATTGAAAAATAAGGTGGATAGACTAAACATGTGATACACATGTGCATGACGTCACCGTTTTCACAGATTCACGTTTCTGCAACGTGAGATGACAACGGTGTCATTTTCAAAAACTTGAACCCGTTTTCAAAAGTTTGCGTTTTCAGGCCACCAAAACTCTGTTGTTGTGTAAATGAACGCCCCAAACCCATACAAATTTTTCCGTTTTTAGTTAAAAATCGTGTCATGTAAACAGCCAGCTCGTCTGTGTTAGTCTCCATGGTTGTTAATTTAGTACCACAGCTGTTCTGATTTCCCTTGATTGCTCCCTTGTGTGTATATATGCCTTTAGTTCGGTATCATTAATGTTGTAGTGGTTATTCTGTTTAATGAATTTGATTCCTGAATGTTTCCAATTAAAGACTTTGTTATTGAATACTCCATTGCTGTGCCATCACTGCAGACACCAAAAATGTGACAAACAGACAAAAATCTAAGTGAAAATTCACTACCTCCATCTTCACTGTGTTTGTACCAGCCATATTTCTTCATCATCTTTTTCTTGGCCACCACAGCACCTGCCATTTACACCACATACACAAAAAAAATAATCACATTTAATCAGTTTACACTTCTTCTTTATAAATAGAGTACTCTTTTTAAATGCATGCTAAAGTGTACTTCTTTTTCACAAGTGTGGGAATTCTGTCATCTTGATTGGACAAAACTGTATATTCTATTTATAATAATTTATGCACTGCACTGCTCACTGCATATTTTAACAATGCGATCATAATGTGAACGGAACGCTAAATTAAGCTTATATTACGTTTATTTCCATCCTCATCCATGTCCTCTGCTTCAATGAGCCAGTCCATGTAGCCAATCATGTCCTCTTCCATCTGTTGTTTCTCCTGGGCCTTTTGCAGCTCACCACGACAAACAGCCTTCTCTCTCTCTTTAGAGAACTCACTGTGATGTGCAAGAGACACATGCATTACAATGTAAATGATTCATATGATTATACGATTATGATTTAATATATGATTTAAAAGGCTAATAAGGGATCAGTCACTCACCCGCTCAAAACACCCAACACAAGATTGAGGACAAAGAAAGACCCAAAAATGACCAGGGACACAAAATAAATCCAAGGCAGCTCAAATCCAATGGAATCATTCATCTGAGTGAAACGTTGAAGATGAGAAAGAAAAAAACTGTGTTTTTTGAGTGGCATAGATTAGATATAACTTTACACCGACAAGGACAGTAAGAGATTTATCCATTGCTGTTACTGTTACCCAAAACTAAAACCCTTAAAAAGCATTCAATTAATTAAGCTTAAATACAGGGAGTGCAGAATTATTAGGCAAATGAGTATTTTGACCACATCATCCTCGTTATGCATGTTGTCTTACTCCAAGCTGTATAGGCTGGAAAGCCTACTACCAATTAAGCATATTAGGTGATGTGCATCTCTGTAATGAGAAGGGGCGTGGTCTAATGACATCAACACCCTATATCAGGTGTGCATAATTATTAGGCAACTTCCTTTCCTTTGGCAAAATGGGTCAAAAGAAGGACTTGACAGGCTCAGAAAAGTCAAAAATAGTGAGATATATTGCAGAGGGATGCAGAAGTCTTAAAATAGCCAAGCTTCTGAAGCGTGATCATCGAACAATCAAGCGTTTCATTCAAAATAGTCAACAGGGTCGCAAGAAGCGTGTGGAAAAACCAAGGCGCAAAATAACTGCCCGTGAACTGAGAAAAGTCAAGCGTGCAGCTGCCAAGATGCCACTTGCCACCAGTTTGGCCATATTTCAGAGCTGCAACATCACTGGAGTGCCCAAAAGCACAAGGTGTGCAATACTCAGAGACATGGCCAAGGTAAGAAAGGCAGAAAGTCCACCACCACTGAACAAGACACACAAGCTGAAACGTCAAGACTGGGCCAAGAAATATCTCAAGACTGATTTTTCTAAGGTTTTATGGACTGATGAAATGAGAGTGAGTCTTGATGGGCCAGATGGATGGGCCCGTGGCTGGATTGGTAAAGGGCAGAGAGCTCCAGTCCGACTCAGACGCCAGCAAGGTGGAGGTGGAGATGTTATATTGGTTTCACTGGTAAAAATAAATAATTGAAATGGGTATAAATTTGTTTTTTGTTAAGGTGCCTAATAATTATGCACAGTAATAGTGACCTGCACACACAGATATCCCCCTAAAATAGCTAAAACTAAAAACTAAAACTTCCAAAAATATTCAGCTTTGATATTAATGAGTTTTTTGTGTTCATTGAGAACATGGTTGTTGTTCAATAACAAAATTAATCCTCAAAAATACAACTTGCCTAATAATTCTGCACTCCCTGTAAAGTGTAAATATTTTATGAAAAACTTTAACTTAACTATCAAACTTTAAAATCAACTAAATAAAATTAAATGAAAAATAAGTTTAAGCACAAACATTTCTAAAACTAAAACTACATGAAGCTAAAACAATAATTAAGGCTAAAAAGAAATATTTAAATAAAAACTAATGAAAAATGACAAGCAGATAACAAAATTATTTACACTTAAACTAAAATGAAAATATAAAAATAAAAGCTAATTCAAAATAGAAATAAATACTATAACTATGCAATAATATAAATAACCCTGATTCTATCACATTAGTCCTATGTTAACATGCATGTATTTAAGTCTTATGGCTATCAACAGTTTGGCTTTGAATAAAATTTAAGAGAGGAGTTACATTTGCTGATTTTTATATTGTATAAATTAACATCCCTTAAACTCAAATAGCTTAAATAATCTTCGATTTAATTCCAATAAAGTATCCTGTTCATGTAACATTAGTAAATTCATCTAAATGAGAAGATAAAAAAGATCAAGAGTGAAAAAGTGGTTGTACCCAGTAGAGCACATCAGTCCAGCCCTCCATAGTAATACACTGGAACACAGTGAGCATGGCGAAGAAGATATTGTCAAAGTTGGTGATGCCTCCATTGGGTCCTTCCCATCCTCCCCGACACACTGTGTTATTACCCACGCAGAAGCGACCGTTACCGGCAAAAGCACATGGTGTTGGATCATCGTCCACCATTAGCTCTTTAAAAAAAAAATAATAAACACAATTGCGCAGTAATTTAAGATTTTTTATTATCAACAAACAACCAATTTAACTCTTTTCCCACCATTGACGGTATTTTCCATCATTTATGTCACAACGCTTCCCTACCATTGATGGAATTTTCTGACAATCCATGTTTTCCATTCTAAGCCGGGCACACTGTATGATTTCTATTAGTTTTTTATGATTGTTGCTTGTCAGACTGCACAAATATGATCCCTACTGTAAGTCATGTCACACTGTACGATCTCAGTTGTCATTAATGTCAGACTGTAAATATTTTGACTGTTGCGATTCCAAATCGGTTTAAAGACCTGTAACTCTGCCTGAGTATCGGACAAGTGTTCACTGTTGGCCAGAGGAGAACTGGCCCCCCGACTAAGCCTGGTTTCTCCCGAGGTTTTTTTCTCCATTTGTTGGAGTTTTGGTTCCTTTGGCTTGCTTAAGTTGGGGACACTTGCTTGATAATCAGCAGTGTTTTTGATATGCCTGCATTGGCGCCGTTGTATGTGAACTGAGCTGAGCCGGACGATTACGTCACTGTTTTCTGCAGTGCTGCTATACCTAAATTAACTAGACTAATAACTATTGATATTTGCAATGGAATGAATCAATAATATATAGAATAAGCTGGACAATGACACCATTTTCTTATTAATGTAAAGCTGCTTTGCCACAATTTGCATTGTAAAAAGCGCTATATAAATAAAGATGACTTGACTTGACTGTACAGCAGTCAAGACATGTTAAAGTCATGTTTTACATCACGTTCGTGACTGTGAGGAATATATGAGGGATCGAAATGGTGGCTAGCAAACAATAAAATCTCTAGAGTTAATTTTGATAATGGCTTTTTTTGTCGTCAGGTTCTGTGCTTCTATTGATTTTTGATTCGATGGTTGTCGTAAGAGAAGCCGCAGATTAGTACTGTGGCTGCATCCGAAATCACATACTCGGTTGTAGAATTAATTACTTCACAACCACTAAAAAAGTGTTCTATAAAGCATGAGTATATATCTATATAGTATAGTATGTGTGAAGTATGAATGTCATCCAGACATGTTGTCATTATCATGTCACCTACTAGCATCTGTTGAGTCACTTCACAGCCATTCACAAATTCTCTCCTGTGGCCTCATGGGATAGTAAAGTGTCCATCGTATGCAGAATCTCGCAGGAAGAAATAGGTCATCCGGGTACTTTTTGCCAACAATTTTATGAGTATGGACATAACTCTTATGTCACATACACTCACACTCAATCCTTTTGGAATTCACAAAATTGGTCTCAGATGGCCAAATCTGAGAAATGGTACAGTGTGCATCCTGCTTTATGCGATAGGGTGCTCAGTTATACACCTTCATAAATAGTAAAGAATCTTTGGATCCAAACCCAGTAAAGAAGAAGCAAAAACAAGTTATAGAAGCATTGCTTACGCACATGTCAGATAATGCGATCATCAAATATTAAACAGATTATAAATCAAAACTGCCCAACGTTACAGAATGAAAAACACGATGTTCTCAGCTTTTTGTTCGAAATTGTGCTTTGTTTATGAAACTTACCCACATTCAAGTGTTGATTAAAAAAAAGAAAGCATGAATAAAATGTTTGTATTTGTTTTCAAATCTACGTGGCTCTGTTATTTCTTTTGATATATTGTACATTCAGATATTCAAACAACAATATATTCTGGTGGCCATGAAAGTTTTGTGAAAATTTTTCAAAAAAATGGCGCAGACTGGCAACATTTCTTTATTTATTTATTTTTAAACTGTGCAAACATGCAAACAGAGTGGCACAGCAGCCAGCTTTTTAAGTGCTTGTGCTTGCATTTCTCACCTGTTCCTACATAGTAGCAGGTCTTGTGCATTTTGCCTATGAAGAGCTCCAGCCCAATGATGGCATAAATGATGATGACGAACATGACCAGCAGACCGATGTGGAGCAGAGGCACCATGGCCTTCATGATGGAGTTCAACACAATCTGCAGACCTGTATGTCAGATATCATACACATATACGTCAGAATTAGACCAAGTCAGAATTGTGTGTACAAATTTGTACTCAAAAGTACAGAAGAAAGCACACACTTACTCGGCACACCGGAAACCAGACGCAACGGTCGCAGTACTCTGAAAGCTCTCAGGGCTTTGACATCCAGACCACCTGGTTTGCCTGCTGCGTGATGGGCCTCTCCTGGTTTGTGCTCGCCCATTTCAGCTATCACACTGAAAAGACTGCAAATAGAACACACAACCATGGTAACCTCTGCTGCAGTTGACTACGCTGTCAATTATGTAGGCTTATGTAGCCTTACACTTGCTGTTCATTAAATCATTTGAAAGAAAGAAAGAATTTAAATTGAAAACCACACACATACCCTACAATGACAATGATAAAATCCAGCAAGTTCCACCCACTGCGGATGTAGGCACTGGGATGCATGACTAGACCGTACGCAAGAATCTTTGTGAATGTTTCAATGGTGAAAATGACCAGAAACACATACTCCACTTGTTCCTAAGAAGAATTAAGAAAGTGAGAAGAAGGGATTTAATATCTACACACACATACATTCATTCAACATTTTTATTCTCTATGGATGCATAAGAACCATAATTGAGCACCAAGAACAATTCGAACATTCATGTGGCATCACAGGAATAAAGTACATTTTAAATTTCAATAGTAATGTAATAAAAGTATTTCTGTTTTTACTGTATTTTTGATCAAATAAAAATATTATGGCTGCCTTAGTGGGCAAAATCAATCATTTTAAATGCTACAAGTGAATGAAGAAATCACACCATATGAAACCAAATTTACTAGATTTATTTAGTTTATTAAAATAGACTCCAGCAACTCTTTTTGAAAAATAGATAATGATGGATGGATGAATTGTCTATAGCTAAATTATATTTAAATATTTTAAGTGAATTTTGAAGGGCACTATCAAAAATAATCTGTCAATATAAAAGCTTTATGCTTTTAATTTGGTCTCTCTCTCTCTCTCTCTCTCTCACACACACACACAAACACACACTTGGATTCTCCACAGGGATTAATGGTTTTTATACCGTACAAACTGTATATTCTATCCCCCTGCACTTACCCTACCCCTAAACCTACCCATCACAGCAAACTTTTTTGATGTGTTTGTTTTTTGTTTAGAATATTTAAGTTAATGAGGACCCACACTGTTAAAAAATTACTGTAAATTTTACAGTATAATACTGGCAGCAGGGTTGCCAGCCAGTTACTGTCAAATTTACAGTAGTGTTACTGTAATTTAATTTACAGAGTTTCCCTGTATTCTCTGATTATAGTAAATAACTGTATTTTTTTTTAATTACAATTTACAGCAATATTCTGTAAATTTGAGTCAAACCAACATGTGACCCCAGAATACATAGCGGTTTACAGCAATATGCTGTGTTATTAAAAAACAGCCAGCGGCTGTAAAATAATGCTGTAATTTTTACAGCAATTCACAACAGTGCAGGACGTTTTGTGTTGGAGTGTTCAGGAATGTTTATGTTGTAATACCTATGTCATTATGCTCATTTGTGTTCTCATAAACCATATATACAAGAACACACACACACACACACACACACACACACTACACTCTCCCTTTCACCTGCTTTCCCCTATAACACACATTGCTGAGCTCATTAGCTTTCTGCCCTCTTGACCCAGTCAGTAAGAAGCTGAAGCTAAATGCTGAAGGTGCTCTGTGTATCCCACATATTAATGCCAGCTAGTCATCCGTATGCTGAATACACTACTGACTCAACAGACATAAATACAAACCCTTAGCTAACCTGAAAATGACTGTAGGAGCAAACTGTAAGAGTGCCCTATAGGGCTTACAGTATTTGTGTAAGAAAAAAGGGTTAAAAAAGACAAAAGAGAAACAATAAACGGTTTGTCGGAATCATCAATATCAGTCACGTGTCTTTTGTAAGGGCAGTGAGCAAGCTGCCATAGACAGAGAACAGATGGTCAATACTCTTATCCTGTTTGGTATTCAGAGCTGTCAGTCAAACTTCAAGCCTAATGCAATTATAGTGCAGCACCGAACACTAGGAGCTCTAAAGAACTTTTTTAATTTCCTTCTATTGTATATATTCAGTTTAACATTCAGATCATTAAAAAAAAAAACTCTGAAGGGCATTGAGTTCAGCCACGAGCAGTGAGTTTGTATATCATGCTTTAACGGAGAAACACAGAAACACAAATATTATGCCAAAATGGCAGTTTTATCAAGTACCCTCGTAAGAACAATCTTAAATGAGCTAAATAAAGTCTTAGATGAACGTAAAGAGAAAAAAAATGAATGCATGTCAGATCAGCGTCATCAGCCCAATAAAAGTGCTGCTGTCTGCTATTCATTTAAAAAGAACAAAAGATAAAATCCCTTACTGCTCTTGGCTGAATAATTTTTGTAGCTTCAATAAGGATTAATCTATATTTAATTTATATTTTCACAGTAAAGCCCGTGGAGTGTTTGTTAACTTTATTCATTTCTGAATAAAGACTTGCCTGAAGGCCTGAAAACTTAAAGCACTTTATACACGGTTACATGGGCACAAAAACAATGAAAACAATAATTTGTTTGTACATTCTGGCAGAGAAGCTAAAAATCTGGTCTGACTGGGCCAATAGAAAAAAAATCCTAAGGATTAAGGACACATAAATGTGTCATTCATGGGTCTATGTGAAGATTGTTTTAAGTTCAATTAAACTAAAAGTTGTATTTTTTTTAAAGCCTCATAAATGTTCAATTGATAGCTTTCAATTATACTGTTATGTTGAATGGCTATAATTAATGTCTAAAAAAAAAAAAAAAAAAAAATCAATTTCATTGAGACATCAGTAGCAGTTGGCATTGGTGATACTGGCCTTAACTCATGAAAAGATGACATTAAACAAATATTTAAAACATACTGTCTTTATGTTGTTCTACATTAATTTAGAAATTAAATGTAAATTATTACAATAAAAAAATATTTTAAAAACTTTAATGTTAAGTGCGATTAATCGCGATTAATTTCACAAAAATGTGCAACAAATTAATTTTTTAATAAATTGACAACACTAATATACAATATATATATATATATATATATATATATATATATATATATATATATATTCTGCATATAAAGTACTAGCAGGGACTCTTGCTTATTAATATTATGTAGATGACTTACGATGCAAACTGGGTGATCACACTTTTTTATTTTGAATCCGTTTTCATTCACTTGGGCAGATCATGGTAACGTCGGCATAAGAAGACTCACCAGATTGTGATTGGTGGCATTGGAATCATCTTCAGGAAATGGTTTGGAGACACCAAGGGCCACACAGTTTGCAAAGATGGCCAGTAAAATGAATATATCAAAGGGCTTAAAGGTCTAAGGTCAAGGAAAAAATCGTCTAAAAAAAAAAAAAGACAGCAGAAAGTCTGCACACACACAGTTGGGTAAAAGGATATTTCCACTCTACTAGGGCCAGTGCTGCCATGCGAATAGGATTGCTGAGAGTGAGGCAGCACAGAGCTCTAGGAGCACGCAGGGCCGATTTGTTGGCTTGTGTGTGCTTCTTGGCTCCTCCAGCTCTCCTTTGCCCTGCAGAACCTGTTGAGTTGAGTGTGTCTGTCTTGCTGGGGTCAGACCCGGCCAAGCCGGCCCCATCTGAAATAAACGGTTTTTCTATTAAATCTATGCCTGGGTCAAATGATCTGCATCTGATATAAATATTACATGATCAGTTTGAGAGAATAACAATTGAGAGAATCAAAATTAAAAAAAAAAAAAAAAAAGTCACATTTTTTAAGTATGAATTTCTTTCTTTTGAACAACGAAATATACTCCAGGCACTTTTTGAGCATAATGAAAACGCGGTACAGCAGCAGCTACAGGTACAAGCAACAAACCAGCACATTATTCAAAAAAAACAATTGCGTTCATACATGTTTGGAACAACATGAGAATTAATGACGACAGAATTTTAAGTTCGGTAAAACTGGAAAATCTCAAGAATACAATATAGGATACAATAAATATAAGTGGTAAAGATAAACTATAAATACATTAAAAGCAGAGATAGCATCTATCCAGCATCCATTTCTAATGTCTATGATCTGAATAATCATTTTAAATGTTTTATAAACATGCATTGAAAATAGTCTCTTCAAAATCAATGACTTGCATACAAGTTGCGTTTGACCAGCATCTTGAGCTACTCATATGAGTGTTACATTTGACATATCCTATATAGAAGAAACTTATAAAACTTTTGAAAGTACAGAAAGAGGCCAGGCAGATGTGGCTAACAGACACTGAAGTACACTTAAGAAGTCTTAAAAGGGATTGGGCAGAAGTGACCTACTTCTAAGAGAAAAGAACAGCTAATATTTGATTCTCCAAGAAAGCATCTATCTAGATAGAGAGATAATTGTTGCAGGAACTGGAAGAATGTGAACTGCAAAAGCAAACATGTAATTAAAAATGTTTTATTTGAATGGTTACTGCACCTAAAGTCAATAGGCTCTTTTTTATCTTAAAATTTTTGTTGAAAAAAAAAAAAATCGTCGATAACTCGTTAATTAATTGAATGGAATAATGAAAAAATGTCAGTTAGCTAGCCTAGTATAATGCCAGTCTACAAGTGAGTATATAGTGTTTCAGTGCAGGGGTTTGTGGAATATCACTCACCTTTCAGTGCCCCGTCCATGTCAACGACTTCAGCACCGTCTGCTGCTTATTCCCACGAATTTACATGAAATAAAACCTCAGTACACCTTTCATATCTATTGATAATAGGCCTATTTATCGGGCTGAACCGCGTCGCGAGCAGCTATAGCGGAACAGGTGTCGCGCGCAGGTGGAATGGCTCACGCGCGCTGCACTGCAAACAAGAAACTCCAAACATCCCATCTAAAACAAAGACCTAAGCATTTTCTTTAAAATGTTTACATTAATTAAAATACGTGGATAGTTCGATACGTCCCACTCATAAAGGAAAACAATCTATCCTCGTGTGACCGCAGGTCTTGGGTGTAGTAAGCCGTGAATGCTGGATTAACTCATGTGAGCCGGTTAACGGGGATAATTGTGCTGAAACCTTTCAAAAGGGAGGTGGAGACGGCAGGCAAATTCTGGATACCTTGAATCGTGTTAAACAAATATGTCTGAAGTTGTTTAGTCGATTTTTAAAAAAAAAAAACAACAACAGAGAACGCAATCATAAAAATAATCCGCTAGGATTACAGTTAGGAGCCGAGTGCAGGTGTTACAATACAGCCTATTTCATTCCTGAATTATGTGGTTCCAATAGGTGGCGTTTAAATGAATATTCATGAGCATCCCATAGCGTGGGCGTAGGCGACCAGCAGCTACTACAGGCGAATGGGACACAATCAAGACCTTTATCACAGATGAGTCGGTTGTCGAAGCAGTGTATAGAAGCAGGATTTCTTAAAAAAACAGACAAATAAATAAATGCAAATAAAGGTTATTGCTTTAACTTATTTTACATAAATGTATATACAAACTTGTATATCATATCAAAGCAATTGTATCAGGCAACTATGCAAGAAAAACTAATAAAATTACAACAAAATACAAAAAATAAATAATACATTTATGATGAAATAAACTTTTTAAAGTAATATAATAGGCATATAAAATGTCATTCAGTCTGTCTAACGTCTGAGATGAATATTCAGAAATGAAAAAGAGGGCAGTCAAATGTAAAATAAAATCACTTCAATTTCTCTTTTCTTCATTGTTGGTGAAGTTAATGCGCTATTTTATTAAATAAAGCTAATCAGTGAGTTGTATTCTCGTTTTCTTGACAGTATTGTTATCTTAAACATCAAGCCGGCATGTCTGTGATGCCTGTGACACACACGTCCATTTTTCTGCACACTGTATAGTTTTAAACCAGAAGCAAAGTAAAACTGGTTAATTAAATCTAAAACCTTTGGCACACATTTTTCATCTTTTAAGAATAACGTGGCGTCGTCTGCTAACTGTGAAATCTCCCGAAAACAGAAATTCCTTTCAATTCTTGATTCCGAACAATGCTCACAGATAACTAATAAAAATAAAAAAGGAGCAATAGGGCAACCCTGCCAAACACCAAACTAGTTATTCCTTTATAAAACATAGAAATAGTGGAAATAAAGGAGTCCCCAAAACCAAACAACTTAAGTGATTTGAAAAGAAAATGGTGTTCACTTGTGCAAAATTTGTAAAAAATCAAGAAAGAGAACAAGAGCTCGAGAGTGCTTGAGTTAGATGGGTTTTGTTTTCTTTTCTTTTTCTTTATATACAATATTTACATAAAAATAGATTTTTTTCCCCCATGTTGTTATTCCATCATCTTTATTATTACGGCTATTGTCACTTCCCAGCCAACACACCCATGTGGGACCCAGGTGGGTCTGATGTGGGTTGCCTAAGTGGGGCCCAGACAGTTTTGTCCTCGGTTTTCATGTAGGCCCCACATGGGTTAGCCCAGATGAAATGAACACTGCGCAGTGTGCACACTACAGGCTGTTCAATGTAACCCTGAATCAGTGTTGGAGTTAATGAGATAATGAAGTGACTGAGTGATGACTGAACATTAATGATGAACACCTGCTGTTAACAAGCCGAATCAATGAAGAAAAGATGAACAACAAGAACAGAAACTACAGCTTCAGCCACAGCCTTAGATGAAATCAACTGAAGATAAAAGACATTCAATCTCTGAAGATCTGATTAATCAACTCCACAAACAGCATTACCAGCTTCACTCATTACTAACCAGACTGACTTTATTTCTGTCAGACGTCTACAGAAGCTCTTATTGAGAACTAACAGAGGTTTAGATGTTGGTGTTTTATTGGTCCAAAAATGATGCCACCATCATGGTGGTCAGGGTTTGTTTTAGTTGTGGGATATTTACCCTTTTACATTAACAAAACAATTGATGTACGATTGATTAAAATAGTGTTTTACAGAAAACATGAGCACATTGTTGAGTTAAAATAATAACAAAGAAGATTAGCTTGACTTTTCTGCTTTAGAGCCATTTCAAGTGGAGATCATGAAGAGTTCTCTTTGATGTCTTGATCATCATTTATTAACGCTTCAGTGCTAAAAGAAAAAAAAGCAACTATTAGCACTCAGTCTTATACATGAATATATAGCTTAAAATCCTCAACAGTGGTGACAATAATTATTCATACTGCAGTGCATGATGGGAGTTTTGTCCTATGGTGATACCCAGTACGCATTGCAGTGTGAAGCGTTTTTTTTATCACCATTGTTGAGATTCATATGCTGATTCTTGATGTCTGTGTGTGTCGGAAATGATGCAGTAGTTTAAATTTTATAATGAATTCTTTCCATTTAAAATTAATTATGTATTATTACAACTGTTTCTACTCATGCTGTAGTTTTACAGGGTTGGTAATACAATACCAGAATGTATAAAAAATAACATGATCAGAAACTAAATGTTACGCAATCTCACGAATAACTATATCAGTGCGGAAAGGCAGCGACCTCACTGTTTTATAACAATGCATGCATTATTACACAGAACAATTGAATGTAATTAATGAAGGGTCAAGAGCACAACTTAAGGAAAACTCTGATCTCCATGATGGTGGTGTCATTTTTTTATTTTATATTATTTTTCTTGACCAATAAAACATCTAAACCTCTGTTAATTCTCAATAAGAGCTTCTGTAGACATGTGAAAATAAAGTCAGTAATGAGTGAAGCTGGTAATGCTGTTTGTGGAGTTGATTAATCAGATATTCAGAGATTGAATGTCTTTTATCTTCAGTTGATTTCATCTAAGACTGGCTGAAGCTGTAGTTTGTCTTCTTGTTGTTCATATTATTACTTTATTTCATTCTGGTTTGACAGCATAGGTAGAAACAGTTATATTAATTAATTTTAAACTGATACAGTTCATAGTAATATCAAAACGATTGCGTCATTTCGACACACACAGACATCAAGAATCAGCATATAAATCTCAACCATGGTGATGAAATAAAACGTTTCACACTGCAATGCATGCTGGGTATAAACATAGGACAAAAATCCCATCATGCACTGCAGTATGAATAATTATTGTCACCACTGTTGAGGATTGTATGCAATGTTTTCATGTATAAGCCTGAGAGGTAATAGTTGCCTTTTTTTTTTTTTTTTTAGCACTGAACCATTATGGTGGCGTCTGTCTTAGATATTTTTTTTTATCTTTTAGTAAATGATGATCAAGACATCAAAGAGAAAGAGCTCTTTTTATGATCTTCAGTCATTCAATGAGCAAGTGGGTAGTCGACAGCAGTCGTCATTGACAGTCCGGGCTCACTCTACTAGGAGTATGGCTGCCTCCAAGGCTGGCTTGTCCTCACCGCACACCTTTATTAGGTTTTATAAGCTAGACTTGGGCTCCACTCTGGGGTCTGTGGTACTGTCGTCCGGATTGAGGTTGGGTCAGGCATTTGGTACTATGGCGTAGTGGGTAAGAGGTTCCCACTGTGTCTCGACACAGCTCGAGTTTCCGTGAAAGGGAACGTCTCGTGTTACATATGTAACCCTGGTTCCCTGAATATGGAAAGAGACGCCGTGTCGCTTTGCCATACTTCCGGAATCCCTGTGAGTGCTTGCTTCAGAATTTTGAAGCTGGCGTTCTTTGTTTCTAGATATGTTTTATAGTTTCCTGGTCAGTGATGTCACCAGCCTATGACGTTCTGTCACACTATTGGAGCGATTTTACATGTGCTTCTCGACATAATCATGCAGAGGCATTCCCACCATGTCTTGACGTAGCATCTCGTTCCCTATTCAGGGAACCAGGGTTACATACATAACCCAAGACGTTCTTCCTCATGAAAGTTTATTATTCATATACGTTTTAAAGCTGCATCAGTTTAAACCTCTAATTGATCGTTTTCTGAGTGCATACATCTGAAGCACACCAACAGAAAGATTCGCAGATCTAAACATCAATTTTAATGGTCACAGCGCCCCTAAGTAGTGTCAGACAGAAGGACAATAGCTGCAGATATATGAAAGTTTATTTAAGCACTGCGATGGATGAGCATCTCGTGAAAATACAAGGCAACTGATGTTGTAAATATGCAGAAAATACAAATGACTTCATTTTTTTGTTCTCACACATATTGAATAACTAAAAGAAAGAATAAACATCTGTAGTGTTACATTTCTCAGAACATTTAGTCAACCAAATCTGTATCAAGATTCATCCCCGTTTATTAGATCATTTTATCTGCTTCGAATGAGATCAGAGATTTTCACCAACAATGTCAGTTTGTGATGCAAAATGCACATAAATGGAAACATAGAGAATGAATATTCTTGGCCACGAATTTGGTTACTAGAGAAGTATTTACCCTTGGCACTTGACTGCAAACACAACTCATGGCAGGCCACATATGGCACAATTTTGTTTAAAACAAAATACAATAAAACTCAAAACAAACAGTAAAAATAATATTTGGTCATGTAATGCACTGGAAAAAAAGACAATCTCTTCAAATATCCTTCAACTCAATTCACAAAATCAAGTGTTTCTTACAGAAAACATATTTAGGGACATAATACATGTGCAGGCACAATTAAATCCTGTCACTCAAATAATAACATTGGAATTCAATAACTCAGCCTACACCCTATTTTTTATTATTATTATTATTATTTGGACACCTAATATGTAGTTATTAACACCTGGTCCTGTAATCTTACTTTTTGTTGTTTTTCATAAACTGCATCGTAAACTCTAATCCTGTCCATTGGACCCTTCTTGCATATCTGAGAGACTTTAGCAAAATGTCATAGATGTTTTTGCCAATATCTGTTTTCATATACACTTTAAGGACATGTAAGAAGCTCGTAGGAAAGAAGGAGTGAGCGATAGCACAGTTACGTTATAGTCAGCACAGCTACGATCCAGCCTCTTGTTCCTGCCCCAGTGCTTCCAGTAGCAGGCCCATGGGAGTCCTCTTTAATCCTATACTTTCCAACTTATTCTCCAGTTTATTCTTAAGGCTTCGGAGTCTCACTGAAGCATGGATTAGGATCACTGCGAGGAAAAAGTTATCAGAGAGGATTGTCACAGTGCGAAATAATACATGTAAGCATTTCAATACACTTTGCTCAAGCTATAAATGAAGTCATACATACAAAGTATTAACAGAACAAAAATAACTGAAAATATTTCAATTATCTAATGAGATACTAGTACTTTTCAATAGGGATGCACCCATACCATTTTTTTAAGGTCCGTGTAAAAGTACCAATATTTTTTCTGGTTCTCACCGATACATTATTAATTTCTATTTCTTTTCTTTTTTTAGTGATGTGGCCGTTTTCCAACACAACACAGAGAGAATAATGAATGTAGGACAGCTTCTTTATGATTATTCCAATGAAAAAAGTAATCATTTGGAAACACTTTACAATAAGGTTCATTAGTTAACATCATGAACTAATCAACTGCACTTATACATTTATTAATCTTTCTTCATGTTAATTTCAACATTTACTAATACATTATTAAAATCTTGTTAACATTAGTGCACTGTGAATATGAACAAACAATCAACAACTGATTGAAGCAAATACAGTAACAAATGTTAGTGTTAGTTAATACGTTAACTAATGTTTAACTAATGAACCTTATTGTAAAGTGTTACCAATCATTTTTATGTGCTTGTCACAGACTTAAAGCACAAATTTCACAGTGTCCAATAACCTTGAAAGGCCATAATTACCAAATTCATAATAAATAATAATAAAAACAAAAGCAAACATCAAGTCTTTTTAAACCTGCCTTTCAAAAAGTGCTAAACAAATATTACAGAACAAATGTAAACACAAGCTCGGGTGACCAGATTTCTCATGGTGGAATACGGGACGAGTGCAATATGACCATCACAAATTTGATTTCGTTTACATTTATTTAACATCTTTTGTTTTATTAACTTTAATGACAGACAAACAATTAGGCTACTGTCCCTTTAAGACAGAATCCATGGATGTTTTCACCCAACTGTTTACATCCACTTGAGCCATAACCGGCTGTATTTCCGTTAGATACTCCACACGATAGACATTTTAATAACTATGTGTGCATCTGTCCATTCAGACTCAAGGAGAACATGAGGTTGGTATTGGCCTGTTACTGATACTGGTATCGGTGCATTCCTAATTTTTAGTGTAAGGAAAAAAGAATACTAACTTATTATGGGGAAGGCAATGCCAAAGAGGAAAACAGCTACCCCTCCTAAAACAGACAGTAGAAGGTAGCTGGAGCCCAAAATTGCAGTCACAGAGAGCGATGGATGATTCCTCCGGAATCGTCGGATTACCGCCTTGTTTTCAGCTGCCCAGACAAACCCCAAAAACAGAAGGATCACAACTGTTGCCCCGAGCATCAGCTGGAGTGGTTGGAAATACCTATGGCACAATTACACACACAAACAAACACAAAATAAACTGTTACTGTAGTATATTTAAGAAACAATTACAGTTTTTAAATTAGTTTTTTTAGAACGGGTTTTGATTTTAATTTTGTATTTTAGTACGTTTTTATTTTAAATAGACCTCAGTCTATATGGGTTTTTTTTTTTTTTATTATTATTATTCATTTTTAGTCCAAAGGGAAAGGGAAATGTTGGTGAAGTGAAGAAAGTGAAGAAACAATATTTGGACCACTGAAAGTAAAGGGATAATTGTATCTATACCTGGGATGAGTAGGCTATATGAGAACTGTTTAAAAACATCTGATCATTCCTTTTAATATACCAGTCAAAGCCATCAAAACACGTTATCGTTTTCACTCCAAACAGAGAAGTGAATGTTTGTAACGCGACAATGGCCTAACACTTTTTTTTTAGTTCACACCACAAATGAATTAATTGTGAGCATTTTAAAAAAACGCATTCAATACAGAACATAACACAAATGTGGTTACCTGGGACAGGGTTTTAAAAGAACAGTGAATAGGTCTGAATGAACGTACAGGTCACTGGTGTTTCCTTACCCGACAATAACCAAAAATGCCACGGCGAAGGCTAAATAGTTTGACTGGTAATACAGAAGGTTGTTAATGATTCGATTATTCCACCGATCCAAGTTACGAACATCAGGCACGGAGAATCGGGCCGAACCCAGCAGAAAATCGTCCAGGGTTCTGAAAGGCGGAGGCTGAACATCCACCATTTTTGACGCTTTGTGTGACTACATTTACCAGCATGCATTGCAAACCCACCGGACTGAAAATTTTGGCAGTGCAAAAACGCTGTCAAAAACGAACAAATAAATAAAATAAATAATAAAAACGCTGAAAAAAACAACCAATTCAATAAATTTGCTCATGCAGTGCAGGTGGACTCATGTCAAACAAGACGAATTGCATGAGTGTGTATCTTTTGTCATATATATATATATATACACACTGTAAAAAATAAAAAGTTGACTTGACTTAAAAATTTCAAGGCAACTCGCTGCACAGCTTTTTTGAGTTTACTCAACTTTTGTAAAAAACAGTTATACTGACTGAAATTAAGTTGTCAGTCATACAAAGTGTGCTTGTAAACTTGCATGTTGCTAATTATAACGCCTCTTGTTTTCACATGGTTAACAAATATGTCCATATTCGTCAATATAGGCTATTAGTAATTAGCTGCTGATGTTCGGCTGATGGTGGCCTTTTTTATTTGTAGGATTGATTGATTTTTCATGGTTTTGTTAGCCCTCGTCCTGAAGAAGATACACATGAAAATTATTTTTCTTTGATCAAGCAGTTGCAGATTTTTATGCAAATTAGTGTCCATATGTGCAGAATGTCCTGTTAACTTTGGACGTTGTGTTGAGCAAGTATATGTCAATAGAGTGCTGCAGGGCCAAAACCCAGAAATGAGTTATTTTAACACTTTAGCTTCCATTGTCCTGACATTTTGTTTGTTTGTTTTGTTTTGTTTTTGGTTAAATGCCTAAAATAATGTTTGACATTAATCCAAGTTCAGTGACATAAAAATACATTCCCCCTTGCCATTTCTAAAGCTTATACTTGTTGTTAACAAGAGGCTAAATGGGACTACAGAGGTTGTCAGTGACATTAAACGTCATCAGCCAAACTGGTGAACTCAACTACTCTTTAATGTTTTCCTTCTGGCTTATTTATTTAGTCTTATTCAGGCTTAAAAATGCATAAAAGTTCTTTTAATTTGTGCAGATTATCATGATGAAAAACATCTAAGAATCATAAACGTGTGTTGGTCACAGACCTTATTTCCTCAAATTCAAAAGCCAATAGAAAAATCCAGGACCTTGGAATGATGCGTGCAAATCAAATCAAGTGCCCGGGATTTCAAAAATTATGGTTTTTCAGAAAAATCAAAATGGTGGAAAAACAGTAAATAAAATCAAAGTCAGATGTATAAATTATTGTAGGGTTTGTCCAGAGTTGTGAACTAAATTACACATTATTATAGCACCACCTAGTGTCTGACGAATGTGTTTGGGGGTGCGGGGATTTGTAACCCTTTTTAAAGAATTGTGGTCTCTGAAATCCAGACACTTTAAGGGCAGAAAAAGTATAATTGGCAAAATAGTAACAGTAATAGCACTTTACTAACACCTATCGATAATAATAACATCATTATTGATACACAATACGGGCCTATGCATCAACCATAAAATACTTTATTGAGACAGGATACTTATACATACATATTCTCTTATTCTTGTCTCTATCGAGCTCCAAAAAATAAATAATCCATTGCTATGTAGAAAATTACCATAGCAAACTGGAGAAACTGAATAACTTAAATGTAATTTGGTAGAGAACCTTTAAAGTTGAAAATCAACGGTGTCTCTTTTGACTGCAGATTATGTCTTGAAGCTGAATTCATTTCAGTTTATTAGTAAAGAATGCAGGAGAGGATATGTTACTGGAATGGAAAAGATCCAAAGAAAGACCATAACCATCATCCTCTGAAAGATCTCAATTTAAAAATCTTCAGAAGATCTGAAGCAAAATCTAAAGGAGATTGCTGGTGTATCAAAAGTTCAGATCATGTTTTAGATTAAGATGAACAAGACATAAAAATGTACTTCAACTTTGCATAGCCTTGTTTGCATAACACTGTATCAGTTTTTAAAAAAAGTTTAAAATTAACTTTCATCGGAATCATTATTAAAGTCTTCTTGCAACAATGCAATTAATTACATGCCTGGAATATCTCCAACTGACCTGGCTAAATGAAAAGTGCTGTAATGGAGAGTCTTTTTCTATCACAAATTATACGGGATATTTGTCTTAGTAAGAAGAGTTCAAACAAGCATGTGCAAATTTGATGAAATTGTCGTTGCGTGACAATTTTCCCTTTGCAACAGGAGAAAATAAAGTGTATATTACAATTCATACATAATACAAATTACTTACTGCTTTCCCCTGAGTGGCCATCTAAAAGCGTGTTGCAGGGTTGACATATTTTTGTAGGCCAACGCGGAAGTTGGCATTTTCCTCAAAAGGATTTTTCCTTAGGCTTTTGGATCATTGCAGAAAATAAGCTTCTTGCATGTTTTGTTCACCGTTATAATTTTCACAAGTGAATACAACTTTTATGATCTTTGAAGCGTAAATACAATCAGCAGATGTCAAAAGCTAAATGAACTACACCACGGTGGCACGATTTCAACATCACCTTCACCAAGCTTCTGTTCAGTCTTTGTTTCAATGATTTTCAACTGGTTTTGACCAACGTCAAATCCCTAACGTCATCCCTGCAACACTCCATAGAGGATAAGAGGTTCAGGACTATCCCCTGTCTCTGGAGGGTACTGTAAACTATGAAGAGGCTCCTAAACTTCTAACAATCCTCTTTTTCACAGTATATACTATTACAGTCTCCACTGCAACCAGCGGCTTTACTGATACTGTCCATAACCACGTGTCTCTTGGGCTTCTTTCGGGGGAAGCTGACTCGGGTCCTCCACAAAAGGACTCGCTATAGATGAAGAGAAGAAGCAGAGAGTAAACATCTCAGAAGGAGCTTCAACAAAACATGTGCAAAACAAACTAAAGGTAATAAAATTCTCATAATCTAATACAACTATTAAAGCATGTAGCACTGCACCTGACATGCAGGTGAAAAGGCAACACTTTACGATAAGGTTCATTAGTTAAACAATAGTTAATGTATTAACTAACATGAACTAACAACAAGCAATACATTTGTAATCTTCATTAATGTTAGTTAATGAAAATACAGTTGTTCATTGTTTGTTCATGTTAGTTCACAGTGCATTAACTAATGTTATATCTATTAGTCAATGTTAAAATTAACATTAACAAAGATTGATAAATGCTGTATAAGTGCAGTTCATATTAGTTCATGTTAATGTTTCAGGAAGGCACGAAGACGAGGACTGAACATAGAAGTCTCTTTTAATGAGAAAAACCAGGATTTCATGAGCATCTAACACGTCCACACACGAACGAACGTGGAGCAGGAGTGAGGGAAACACAGGGTATATCTGCAGACACTAACGACAGGGACACAGGTGAAAGACGACAATGGACTAATAATGAGACAATGACGAACTGAAACTCGAAACAAGGAACACGTGACTGAAGACAGGACTGGGGAAACAGATAACCAGAACATGAAACTCTAACAGTTAACTAATGAACCTTATTGTAAAATGTTACTGGGAAAAATCTTCCTGGTCATGAATTCAGAATTCATTACCACAAATTTATCAATTGTGGTATAATACCATGTTGTACTAATTTGTTCATTCTGCCATGATTTACACAAACATGCCAGCAAATTTGTCAGAACGAATTCTTAATTCATGTCCACAATATATTTTTTTTCTTGCAGCACAGGGCTCCGTACTAAAGGAATAGTTCATACATAAATGAAAATATCTTTGTTTTTTAAAAACTAATTTTAAAGCGATGCAATAGAAGACCATTTTGGGTTGCCCACAGAACGTTAAAGGGCCCCTATTATGCTATTTTAAAGGTTGCTCATTTTGTTTTGGAGGTCTCCAATTCAATAGGTTAACATGCATCCAAAGACTTTATTTTACTCATTATATACACTGCACACCTCATTTCTCAAATAGTCTGAGAATGGTTCGTTTGAACACTGGCATTGGTGTTTTTGTATAAAATTCCAGCGTAAGTCCTCATCCTTTTGTATGCAAAGTGGATTCAAAGTGCTGAAAACAGTATCTTCACAACATTTTGACAGCAGAAACCAAACTCCCGCAGGTCTCAGCTACAACTACAGTGTTTGAGGGCGGGTCAAAGTAGATGTTGTTCATGGGCAGCCAATGAAGACCATAGGCTGGCATTATGCAAATTTGTTACATTGTTATGGGTACGCGGGAAGTGAGACTTGGATTGCTGATGTCTCAATTCTTTATACAGATAGTTTTTCTTTATAAGATAACTTGTCGTGCGCTTTAATTTTTTACAACTCTGCAGACTTTTACATTCACAGACTATATCACACACTGCATGACATGTAATATTCGAAAATGCATAATAGAGGCACTTTAAAAAATATTTCAATAATCTGAAGATCCTTTTTCCACTGTAAAGAATCTTTTGTACAATGGAAATGTTCCATGGATGTTAAAGGTTCTTCATAGAGTTATCAATGCCAAAAAGGAGCCTTTACTTTTATGAGTGTATTCAGACAAATGTAACTTACGATTCTGAAACTGCTGTGCCGTGTATCTAGTAAGAAGAATCCCAAAGCCCTCGATTAGTGCAAGCAAAATCCCCCCCATCATTGCAGAGCCCACCATGGCTAAAGGACCACCTGAAATACAAACATTGCAAATACATTTTCTATTTGCAAACTCATAATCCAGAGGTAATTGCAAGACTAAAGATTTATGCACACTATTACAGAACAGTCCAGATCATCAGAATACACTCGAATACACTACACAACTTTTGCCCAGATTTTTGGCCCTATTTGCTGTACGGATGTGTCAACACCAATTGTCAAAAGTCAGAGCCATGCCTGCAGATTTTGGGCAGTCTGAGTTTTCACAGTTTTTATGTAGAAATTGTGCAGTGCTTGATTTTTTAGCTTCAAATTCTGCTTCCATCCAATCTGAGGACATCCAACATATTTGATATTTTGAGCCGATTTTAAAACACATATTGTTTTCAGTTGTTATGGATGCCCTAGCAACAAGGCGCATGCTTGATGCTCTGTGTGAGTTTGTTGTTTACAGAATGACTTGTTTGTGATTGTCAGGCTTTCATTTGTAACCATTTGACAAGTGTATGATGCCTGATGTTTTAGAATGTGTTTAGATTTTAAAAGTCATGTAGTGTATTCCAGTGGTCACATTATTTTTGTATTGTGTGGTCACCAGTGTCACTTCTGAAAGTAATGCATAACAACATTGATTTACTCCCTGAACAGTAACCAATTGTGTTACTTTTTAAGAAAATTTGCTTTTTCTTGCCTGCTTGTTTGTTTTTTAATAACAACAATAAAGTTCTATTTTTGGCAAATGTAAAAGGCCCTTTCACACCAAAAGTGAAATGAGTAAGTCTCAGGCTGAAGGAAATGCATATTCAAGCCTGTGCAGTAGAGGGCGCAGCTCAAACAAACCTTTCAGCAGTGCTGCCATTCTGGATTAAAGAAGAATAGGATGCAGGAGAAGGAAGTTCAACACTCTTATTTCTAAATCTAATCTAAATTATTTTTTGCTTATTAGTATGGTTGAATTAGATCATTAATGGTCAGCAGCAAAGACATTGGTTAATAAAGTGAGATTAAATACAAAAAGTATATTTGTGTAATTGAATATAGTTAATTATTACAGGTTTGCGTAAAATTCTGAGTTTGCATTTCACTGTTTTTATTCATTCTGAGGAATAATGAATGTTTTCATGTAAGTGAGTTTAGTCTAGAGCTACAATAACCATCATGTTCACATAACACAACACCTCTGCACTTTATTTCTCTCAACATGGGTTACTTGAAAAAGTAATCTGATTACGTAATTAAGTTACTTGCAATGCGTTACTCCCAACGCTGGTGATCAAAATACAATTTCTGCGAAATTTCGTGGGTCAAAAAAGGTCAATTGTCTATTATTAGTGTAGTAATGTATGAAGCACTGCTCACACAAAAGTCACTTTCAAAGCATGCAGCTTTCTGTTGGTCAAAATGGCGAAATCGCGTGACCAACACGATGCAAAATCGGGCAAAAATGTTCACCCTCACGCAAAATTTCTGATCGAATGGATTCCTATAGAAATGACTGGATTTTGCTGAACAACAGTAGATGTGACCGCAATAGAATAATGACCACCATGCTAAACTTACTACGTGCAGCCAGAATAGCTCCAGTCATGGCTCCACTGGTGATGGAGTTCCAAGGGTCTTCCTTCCCCCGTAAACGCACAAGACCACAGTCTATGGTGGAAAAGAGTCCACCCCACACTGCAAAACTACCTGCAGGAGAAACACAACCCATGACACAATTTATAGAGAATCACTAATATACAAAATGCTGAAACTAGTCATGCACAATAGTTTTACACCACACAATATCAGACTAAGAAGCAATAACAAAAAAAATGATTCAGCAACATCACCTCCAATTTGTGGTGCTCTTACTCTCACAGCATTTGCGCTCCCTCTTAGCCTGTGTCGTACACCCTATAGTAACAGAGGGTGTTTATTAGTAGTAAATGTATTGTATTGTGTATTGCTTAAAATTGTTGAGCTCTGTTTTGTTGTTGGTGTCAGTCAAGCATACCACAGGTGCATTCCGAAAGCCTTTAACAGACTGGAACACCCCCCCACCAATGGCCCCCATGGTAAATGCACCTCCACAGTCATCAACGATCCTCCAAGGACTAAAAAAAAAAGATGATAAAATCTTTGCTGAAAAACCTGTTGTACAGAATCTTCTTACATGCCTTCTGCCCTCTAATTGATCATCTCTTTTTTTTTTTTTTTTTTTTGCAAGTAAAAGCCCTTTTGTATTACTCAAAAAACAGATTTTTTTCAATATAAGAGTAATCTTTATATTGTTATTGATATTGCAAGATAAACATTTGCTGGCCTGAAGCAACGTAGGTCTCAAACATCATTGCATTGAATTGCACTATTTGTTTTGCTCACCACAGTTAAAAACTAAGCATTTGAATATCATCTTCCTAAAACTATTATTGAGAGATATAGAGTGATAACTGAAAGAGATATGTACTTGTAAATTATATTGTTATAAAAATTTACATTGCAAATGTGCATATTTATGCTCTGTTTGGGCCTCTGAATATAACTGAGGTGAATATTTCCTCCTTATGAGCTCACATAACAGACTATAGAGCCATAAAAGCCTTATCTATCAAATCTGATACGAAACAAAAAAACACACATGCAAGATTTCCTTTCATATTTTTCTAAAGGTAAATTCATTAAAAAAGACTTTACTGATTTAATTTGTCTTTACAGGGTTAGGCTTAATACTAAACAATGAGTTAATGTCTACTATTATTTCGTATGCCTTTACAATGACTTTTTATTAAGACAACGAATTTAATAGCTACTAAAGAAGGAAAGAAAAGAAAAGCTGCCAGTGAAGGGAAACTGAGTTCATGAGATCCCACATGATAACATGTTTATCAAGCACGCGGTGTAATGTGACCACAGTGTGTGTGAACTGTTAGCCAACAGCAGCTACTATACAATGACAGCAGAGAAACAAACCGATGCACAGCAGCAAAACAAACGAGAATATAAACTGATTCAAATAAAAGCTATTTCCGGTCATGATTTGAAGTGCGGACCCGTCAGAAGTGAAGTCAGGATGTACTTTACCAGGGTTCACGGGCGTATTCCTCCATGATAAACAGCTGACGTCAGAGCGGTTACGCAATGTGTCCGTGACAGAAGGTTCAGAACCAATGAACTGGAGCCTGAGTCGGAACCCAGGAACGTTGCCTACGCAGACAAAAGACATTAGAAATGTGCGTACGCAATTTTCCACGCAGAAAAAATAAACTTTTTATAAATATATAATTTATATAGGCTATATATATATATTGTATTATTTTATAAAAAAAAAAGTAAATATGTGCTTGCGCACTATATACACTCTCAGGAAGTTAAGCACTCAGATTACATAAACGTATTTTCCATTATCCGCTGACTGGGTTTTAGAAAGCTTTGCGCAGGCTCTTGCGTAGGCTACGCATGGTTTTAAAAATCTCAAAACTTTGTGCGCACGCATATTTTTTAGGGATAAAATCTACGTAAAGGTTTACATGAGCTCCATGAGGGACACATTTATCCACTAAAAGTAGCCTATTTACAACGACTTGAGTCTGGCACTCTGTGTCTGTTGGATAAATAGGCCCAATATGACATTGCCAAGATATAACATACTGTAAACAGCTTAGGGAGCAAAATACTTTTGAGAAAAACAGTATAATTTGTGTAAACAACAGAAATCATTTACAGTGTATTTTGCTTCCTGTCAACATATTTCATATCGTAATAAATGGCAAAAAGACAAAATATGAACATTTAAACTACTGCTGATTAAACTGCATCCACACACAGGATAGAATCAGTATACAGCTCTGGAAAAAATTAAGAGACCACTGCAATTTTTTCTTAAATCAGCATCTCTACAAGTATGGTGTCTGTTGGATTCCAACACAAGCACACCTCATTCTACGGAATGAGGTGCTGATTAGGTGATCACCTAAACCAAATCTTATTTAATGAGGAAAAGTATAAAAAAAACACTTCTGTGGTCATCACTATCCTCTTGCAGTAGGACCAGCTGGGTGGCAAAAACAGTGCTAGTAGTAATCAAAAGTATTTAGAATCAAAAAATAACTATTGACCATGCCAAAAAAGTTGAAAAGGAATGTTTTGAGTGAGGAAAAGAAGGGTTCATTTCTGGCTTTACTGGGAGAGGGATGCAGTGAGCGTCGGGTTGCTTCCATCCTTAAAATTTCAAAGATGGCGGTTCATAAGAACAAGGTCAAGCAGCAGACATTGGGGACAACAAATCTACAGACCGGCAGAGGGCGAAAACGACTCTCCACTGACCGGAATGACCGCCAACTCATTCGAATGTCACTCAACAACCGTAGGATGACATCAAGTGACCTACAAAAAGAATGGCAAAAGGCAGCTGGGGTGAAGTGCACGGCGAGGACGGTTCGAAACAGGCTCCTGGGGGCAGGGTTGAAGTCGTGCAAAGCTAGAAAAAAGCCCTTCCTCAATGAGAAGCAAAGAAGAGCCAGACTGAAGTTTGCAAGAGACCATAAGGATTGGACTGTAGAAGAGTGGAGTAAGGTCATCTTCTCTGATGAGTCCAATTTTCAGCTTTGTCCAACACTTGGTCGTCTGATGGTTAGACGGAGGCCTGGAGAGGCCTACAAGCCACTGTGTCTCGCACCCACTGTGAAATTTGGTGGAGGATCGGTGATGATCTGGGGGTGCTTCAGCAAGACTGGAATCGGGCAGATTTGTCTTTGTGAAGGACGCATGAATCAAACCACGTACAAGGTTGTCCTGGAAGAAAACTTGCTTCCTTCTGCTCTGACAATGTTCCCCAACTCTGAGGACTGGTTTTTCCAGCAGGACAATGCTCCATGCCACACAGCTAGGTCAATCAAGGTGTGGATGGAGGACCACCAGATCAAGACCCTGTCATGGCCAGCCCAATCTCCAGACCTGAACCCCATTGAAAACCTCTGGAATGTGATCAAGAGGAAGATGGATGGCCACAAGCCATCAAACAAATCCGAGCTGTGTGAATTTTTGCACCAGGAGTGGCATAAAGTCACCCAACATCAATGTGAAAGACTGGTGGAGAGCATGCCAAGACGCATGAAAGCTGTGACTGAAAATCAGGGCTATTCCACCAAATATTGATTTCTGAACTCTTCCTAAGTTAAAACATTAGTATTGTGTTATTTAAAAATGAATATTAACTTATTTTCTTTCCATTATTCGAGGTCTGACAACACTGCATATTTTTTTGTTGTTTTGACCAGTTGATGCTTTTGGCAAATAAATGCTCTAAATTACAATATTTTTATTTGGAATTTTGGAAAAATGTTGTCAGTAGTTTATAGAATAAAACAAAAATGTTAATTTTACCCAAACAGATACCTATAAATGGTAAACCCAGAGAAACTGATAATTTTGCAGTGGTCTCTTAATTTTTTCCAGAGCTGTATTTTAAGTCACTGCATCAACAACTCTCATCATATGGCCAGCCGCGCGTGGGTGTAAAGCGCTGCAAGCCAATAGGAATGGAGGAAATTCCAGGGAGGCGGGCCAAAAATAATACACAAAATTAGAGGTTCGAATCCCGCCTCGACCACAAAATGAATTTGTTATCGCTTTTTAATCTAGATACAATTGAAGTGTGATTAGCATATAATAAACTAACTTTATGCGCAAAGATAAAATAAAAAAACTAAGTATTGTTGTCTTGTGTAGATGTATAAAATGTGCAATGATCTTAATATAACATTTACAGTATATAAGAGTATAGTTATCTATAATATAGAAAATATTTGAATGTGAATAATTGAAAAGAACACTTTGATCATGTTTTAGACCATTTTTTTAGAGATTCACATTATATTTGTATAACTATGTATTAAAAATCCATGTATGAAAATAACCACTAAACACCAAAAAAGTAAGTTTCTCATTTTATTTATAGTCCAATAATTTACATATTATATAAAACTAAAAATGGCAATATATTTAGTACTATACAAACCAAAATAAATAATAATTAAATAAAATAAAATGAAATGTATGCCCATTTATTTTAAAAAGACATTCTACCACGAAACTATGTACATGTTAAGTGGACAATAATGTGAACAACAGCAAATTGGTTTGAACGAACCAATCCTGTGCACCCTGGGAATATCTCAACATGACCAAAAGAAATAATCAATCTATGAAATCAAGTGATAAAAACTCCTACTGAACAGAGACCTACGGAAAAATAAAAAAGAAACAGGCTGAAACAGTACAGTACTCTTTCAGTTCAACACAGATATATACAGTACAGCTATAAATATGATTGAGTAATAAACTAATAAAATGCAAGAACAATATAACAATGTGATGTTATTGTTGTATGCAAAACTTTTTTATAGGTGAGATACAAAGTATTTACAATTTCAAAAGTAGTGCTTTCCATCTAGATTTCCAATCAAATAATCAATTTTGAAAATGTTTTTAAAGAATTCTATTGATAAATAAAAAATGATATATATAGAGGATCCCTTCTGCAGCCTCTGAGGATGTGGACTTGCTGAATCCTCCACAGAATCAACATCAATGCACTGTAAAAAAAATTGCTGTAAAATAACATTCATTAATATGAAAAACAAATAACATGAAATAATTTTTGAACTACTGTTTAACTCAGAGTCACACAGAAATCAACAATTGAATCTCAACAATGGTGACAATCAAAAGCTTCTTGCTGTAATGCATGCTGGGTACAAAACTCCCAGCATGCATTGTGACATGGGTAAAATATGTTGCTGAATTGTCTGGTTATTTTCTCTAATTCTTACTGCCTTGATTTTTGCTGTTGCTTTTGTGTGTCTGTAAAATACCCTGTTACAACATGAAAAGAAACTCTAATTTTATAAAAGACAAGGGTCAAACGTCAAACGAAACAAAACAGCATCTGAAGCTCTGTTAATTCTCAATAAGAACTTCTGTATTTATCTCACAGAAATAAAGTCAACCTGTTTAGTAATAAGCGAAGCTAGTAATGCTGTTTATATTGTTTAATCCTCCTCTGCTGAGATCTTGAGATATTTAATGTCTTTTATCTTCAGCTGATTTCATCTAAGGCTGTGGCTGGAAGTCTGTTGAAGTTATTGTGTTTCTGCTCGTTTTTTTCTGTTCTTGTTATTTCTTTTCCTTCAGTGATTCTGCTTGTTAACAGCAGGTGTTCATCACTAATTCTCAATTATCACTTAATTATCTCATTAACTTCAGCACTGCTTCAGTGTTACTCTGTAGTGTGGACACAATCAAGTGATCATTTAAAACTGAAGATTTTGCTGTGGGGTTTAAAGGGTTAAAGGTGTGAGATGGAAAAAACCCAGAGTGAAACGTAATTTAACAGTAATCAACTGTAAATTAATTTACGGCAACAAACTATATAAAAACAGCAACTTACAGCAAATTACCATAAAATAAAGGAAGAAAAACAGTAATATTCTGTTGAACGTAACAGTCAGATTTACTATACAAAACAAGTTCATTTGACTGAAACATTAGTGAAAGTTAATAGAAAAAAGTTACTTATCAGTCAATAACAGATAAGGAGAGTAAATACTGAACTGAAGTGCTTTGTGTTTTTGTACAGTATGATATAGGAGAGATCTGTTAGTTTAATTCATTAGTTTTGTGGGTCACCATTGTGCTGGAGAGTAGAGCCTGTGCTTCAGTCAATAATAATACCGTAACTTTATGGTAGCGGGCTGTAAATTAACAGTACATTAATGGAAACGACAGCTGCCAGTAGATTACTGTTATTTTACAGCACAATTTTTTACAGTGTGGTTTGAACAGTGGCACACCATCAGGATCGCATTCTAAAAAGAATCTTTAGAGAACGCTCTCCACTCTCTCCAGCAGCTCTTGGGGGTGTGGGATCCTGGTGCGGCAGTGATCCCTGATCTGCTGTTTTGTTGGATTTGCAGGCAGTATTCCACAGAAGACATAAGCCTGCTTCAGTTTCTGTAGGTCCATCTTGTCCACAACGCTAAAAGCTGCTGACAGAAACTTGCCGAAAGCACTGTGCAGTGGATGGTGCTCTGAAACACACTCTCTAGAGAACCGCTGCATGCAGTGCAACAAGTCCAGCTTGATGTTGATGTCGCTGTTATTCTTTGCGGGAGGCACAGGTGTTGATGAGATGCCCAGAGGTTGCCGCAGCAACTATAGCTTCAGTGGTCTTCCAAGAATCCCAGAGGAGGTGCTCCTGGGGCTCGGGGTTTGGGATCCCGAAGGCAGCACAGCAATCTCTGTTCCACACAAAGAGAAGTATATTTAAAATATTAACCATTCAAATATATTGGATACTTGTATTTGCTATACTACATTTTGTTTATTTTACAAATATAATAATATCGATGGGAAGGAAAATGTGATGGATGGTTCTTACCTGTCAACACGCTGGTAGCTGGCTTTTGGCTGTCTTGCTAAAATGTAACGACGGGAAAGCCCTTGATTCATTGGCTGCAGAGATTTTACTTTCAGACTGCAGCATCACACAGGACAAGACCATCCAGTTTTCATTCATCACAGCGTAGGACAACATTGTTCCTGATGCAAGCACAACCTTCCGGGCCACCTTGTGGGTATGGTCAGCCCTTAAGGCTTGTCCAAACGTGCCTTGGAGGAGCAGATTGAGTGTGCTCTCCTGCCTATGGTACTCCTGAATGAGGCAGTCAACCAAGTAGTGGGCTGAGACTCTCACTCCACACCAGCCGCCCACGTCACCATACTCGCCAAATGGAGCAGGAATCATTTTTGCTCTTAGTGCCTCTATGATGGTCTGCTGACCATAAAGTCCACTGTCTCCATCCAGCACATTCTTAACAGTGGACAGGTAAGCCAGCTGTGCACGCTCATACCTGAGATGGAGAGCTTCATTCAACTGATTGGCCATATCATTGGGAGACTTTGTTGTGCGCCGTAACTCATCCATCACAGTCTTACATATGGCCTTCTTCTGTGTCAGAAAAGCTGGCAAAATGTTGGAGAACTGACTTGGCAGCATGTCCATCCACTGGGGTTTGTCTGCAAACCAATACTTTCTACAGACTTTACAGCTAAGCCGAGAGGCCAGTATGCAGTACTGGCTGCTTGTACCAATAATGACACGGGGTCGTCCATCTCCTGATGAGACAACGTGAGGATTCGGAAAGCCGTACAGACATGGCAGGGTGTAGTTGTTGTTGTGGACTCTTTCCATAATGGTTTGCTCTAGTTTCCAAGTGAAGAATGGATGAAGTTGAAAGTATTTTGGTGATGGCAGCTCATAGAGAGCATCAATAAGCTCAGGCTGAGGTGGGTAGCACCACAAGGAGATCATCTTCATTGGATCTCTCACCGGTCTAGAGCCTGGCCACAGTCCCAAGGCTTCCATTTCTGTTTTCATCCATTCTCTGCTGTTGAGAGCGGATCCATCGGCTCACATCCTACTCATAGCCTGGCAGTGGTGGAACAGCATGCTTCTCCTCCAACTGAGTTGAGGGGTACTCAGTAGAGGCTGCAGGGAGTCCTGAGAAAGACTGGTCAGCAACTGCAGGGGGTCCTGAGGGAGGAGTAGGCTGTAGACTGTGCAGAGGTCACTGGGAACCGGGCTGCAGGATGACATGAAAGACATTGGTCATAGATGAGAATTACATTTGTTAAATATGTTAAATCTGTTTTAAATTTGATTAAGTGGAATGTTACATTACGTCTGTGATTGAAGAACACAGTTTCCTGCACTGGTTTCAAAGGCGATGTGGTCTTGCTTGAAGATAATTCAAGCAACTCTGGAGTGTAAGATTTTGCTATATTTAGCTGAGCAGTCTTTTGGGGTGGCTCGCCAATGTATCCAATTTCTCTAATACATAAAATAAGTAAGCTTGACCAAAGTTCTTGTTGGGAGAAGAGTTTTTTCAAGGCAGTAGTGTAGCACAGTTCTTCAGCAGCGATGTCAGCATGTCAGCCTTCAAAATAACTCCAACCAAAGTTCTATCTGTGAGAAAGAACTTTATACATGAAGACAAAAGGGCTACAAACAATAGAAAACTGTCAGGACCTCCTACAGGAGAGAGAACAGGAGCCGGAGAGATAGGAACACAGTATACATATACACAAGAAACAACTTACATCATACAAAATAGAGTAACTTATGTCCCTATGGACGTAAAAATTTCGTTTCATAATTTCCGAAGCATCATGTGACACTGAAGACTGGAGTAATGATGCTGAAAATTCAGCTTTGCATCACAGAAAGCCGAAACCATTACTTTAAATTGTAAAAATATTTCACAGCATTACTGCTTTTCTGTATTTTTGATAAAAAAATAAGGCTTGTTGAGCATGAATCTTCTTTCAATAACACTTAAAATAGTAATGAAAAAAAGAACTGAATAAAGCACTATATCATCTGTAATGTGAAACTAACTAACTATTGGCATGTAATGTAGGGAATATTTTTGCCCCAGGGTTACACCCCCTTATTGTAACTCTTTATTCAGTACAGTTTATGATGACTGTACTGGGGCTTTGTGCAGTATGTGATGGACTATTTTACACCAGGGTTAACCCTTTATACAGTACAGCTTATTGCAACTGAACTGGGGCATTAGGATTAGCCCGATTACCCTAGCAACCACTCAGATTATCCTAGCAACCACATAGCAAAACCTTAGCAACCATCCCAATTACCCTAGCAACCTCTTAGCAACACCCTAGCAACCACTTAGAATACCCTAGCAACCGCATAGCAACACCTTAGCAACCACTAAGATTACCCTAGCGACCGCATAGCAAGAACTTAGCAACCATTCAGAATACCTTAGCAACCGCATAGCAACACCCTAGCAACCACTCAGATTACCCTAGTAAACACATAGCAACACCCTAGCAACACTTCGTATTACCCTAGCAACCGCATTGCAGCACCTTAGCAACCACTCAGATTACCCTAGCAACCACATAGCAATACCTTAGCAACCACCCTGATTACCCTAGCAACCATTCAGAATACCTTAGCAACCACTTAGCTAAACCCTAGCACCCACTCAGATTAACCTATTGCATAGCTATCTATCTATCTTTCATCTTACTTTTTCTATCTATCTATCTATCTATCTATCTATCTATCTATCTATCTATCTATCTATCTATCTATCTATCTATCTATCTATCTATCTATCTATCCATCTATCTATCTATCTATCTATCTATCTATCCATCTATCTATCTATTTATCTATCTATCTATCTATCTATCTATCTATCTATCTATCTATCTATCTATCTATCTAGCGTCTCACTATTTCTATCTATCCATCATCTACTACATTTATCAATCAATCTATCTATCTATGAAAACTTCTAAACTAAAACTTAAACTTTTTCAAACTTCACGCTTTTCAAACAACTTAAAATTTTCTTGCTAGGCTTTTTCAAGTCCTCTTAAAGTTTGTCTCAATGAACTTTTCTATCTAGTTATATATTACTGTATTTAAATTTACAGTAACATGTTGCAAACTACATTGAAAGAGCATAACTTACACCGTGTACCACAGTTCTTAAATATGGGTAGAAGGAGGCGGAACATTCAACATGACTTTAATATCAAAATAAACAAACAGGCCCGGTCCTCTCTCGTCCTTCACTGTTGTTGCTCCCCTTTTATGCCTCCGGAGCTCCTCCGTGAGAGAGAGCCCGGTGCACCGCGCAGCTGACGCTCATCATCACCTGCGCCACTGGCCTCGCGCCGTTCCCTCACGGCTTTTGCCCGCCCTGCTCACCGGTTAATGATCAACAAAATACACGAGTCAAACCTGGGAATTGTCAAATGTAAGGCAAGAGGCAGAGACATTTTGCACTCGCCAGGTATGTCAACACAAATTGAGGATACGGTATCCAGATGTGCTACCTGCAATGAAAACAGGAACAACAATCAAAAAGAGCCATTGTTCCAACATGAGGTGCCAGGACATTTTTTACCAAGGTGGGTCAGCATTTCTGTTATGAGTGGACTACTTTTCAAAGTACATTTATGTTAAAATACTCAGGGACACGACAAGCTGTGGAGTCATCAGAGAAATGAAATCCATCTTTGGAAGGCATGGAATTGCAGATATAGTAGTATCTGACAATGGACATCAGTATGCAAGTGCTGAATTTTCCAGTTTTCCAGAGGAATGGGGATTCAAGCATGTGACTTCAAGTCCTGGTTATGCACAGTCTAATGGACAAGTCGAAAGAGCAGTGCAAACAGTAAAACATCTCTTGAAAAAAAGCGCAGAGTCAATGTCATCCATGCATAGCACTACTGGAGTACCGTAACGCGCCAATGGAAGTGATAGGATTATCACTCGTCTCAAGACGAAGCTACCAACATCATCTGCATTGCTAACCACGGAGACAATGTCGCAAGAGCATGAGCGACTTAAGCAGAGACAGAAGAAACAGAAGCAGTACTACGACAGGATGGCTAAACACTTACCGGATCTGCAACCTGGAGAAGGAATAGGGATGCAAAAGGGAGATTCATGGAAGCCAGCTGTTGTTCTGGAAAAGCATGAACAGCCACGTTCTTTAATAGTAAAGACTCCTGATGGAAAGCTGTTCAGGTGAAATCACAGACATTTAAGAAAAACAAGAGAAACAGACTTGTAAACATCTGAGAAAAGCATTGACATGGAGACTGATAGGCAGCAGTTGGTTGATGCATCACAGAGCACTGCACTTGACAGTGAGGACTGTTCAAATGAAAGAAATGGTAATGAAAGCGTAGTGAAATAGCGTTGAACGCTAGACAGTTGGGACTCCATTCACCCTCTGTAACAATAACTCCATTTGCCTGTCACTGTATGAATGAGTGTTTGTGTGTTTTTCGTTAGATTAGTTTGTGTGTCTTAGAGTAGTTCAATAAAGTCTTGTTTTGATTTTTCACCTATACAAGTGTCTCGTGTTGTGTGCTTACAAGTTACTGCCTTAAACTGTCGATTACGTTACCTTGCTCATAATTAGTAATCATAACTGTATATTATTACCGTTGGCCACGGAATAACATCCTGTCCATAATTGATAAAACACCCTAACTTCAATTTATCGGTGGACAAATAATTGAGAAAGTGTTAAATATTAATTCGGAATAATTTATATATTGAATCGGTTCTTATTCACTGTAATTCAATCACCTTTGAGTTATACTGATCCAAGTTCCCTTACACAGGTAACGAGTTCAAACAGGTGCAGTTAATACAGGTAATGAGTGGAGAATGGTTGGGAGGGGGGCTTCTTAAAGAAAAACTAACAGGTCTGTGAGAGCCGGCATTCTTACTGGTTGGTAGGTGATCAAATACTTATGTCATACAATAAAATGCAAATTAATTATTTAAAAATCATACAATGTGATTTTCTGGATTTTTGTTTTAGATTCCGTCACAGTTTAAGAGTACCTATGATAAAAAAAAAAAAAAATTACTGTCTTCTACATGCTTTGTAAGTGGGCAAACCTGCAAAATCGTCAAGTTTATCAAATACTTTTTCTCCCCACTGTATGAGACATTTACAATAAAAGTAATAGTAACTAAAACATAAAAATAACAAGTAAATCATATTACATAAACTAATATTCACACTATTAAATCAATGCACCAAAGAATGCAACTCACTCCTGTTACTATTACTCAGTCCTGTTATGGCTTATATGAGTAACAGGACTGAAGTTAACAGGACTGCGTTTTTAGCATAGAATTAGCAAATACATGCTAAATAGCCACATGGCACACATGCTAATAGCATGAGGGTACTGAGCAAAATCTAGTGATTTATCAAATATGTGTATTTTTAAAAATGAACAAATAACATCTGAAAATAATTTAGGTAATGTTGAGAATGAGATTGACCCTTTCAGACACAGCTTGAAATATCATCAAATATATCGAAAAGAAAATGAGAGGACTAACCTTTGGTTTCCCCATTGCCTTCAGAAGATCTGGATAATGCGATATCCTGTTGAAAAAATATATTTTGGAATGTTTATTGTTAGGGTAACAAGACTGAGTGTAAACCTGGGGATACAACTAAAATGGGTATTTTATCAAAAATGTCATGGATTTTTTTTTTCTTTATATTGATTGGATAAAAAGTCACACATAAATGCAAAAAAAAATAATTTCTGAAGAATTTTAATTATGATATTTCATGCTAAATTTTAGAGGCAGGGAGTGGGGAAATGCAACAACTGTTATTTCTTTAGTGTTCTAAGTAGTTTTTATTCATTATAATTATACATTCTAAATGCGAAGACACTTTGCTTAATAAGAAAATGTATTTTAGAGTGCATTTTTATACATTTAATGTCCTGGGCACATAAACGTTACCCATTCGGCGGAATGTCCCATATATAGATGTGAAAGTGCGTGCACGCACAGTCGCTTAGCGATGACGCTGTGAACGTCCAAATAGGCCGACAGATGGCAATGTTTATTTATTTTACCCTTTATGTCCATGGCTTTAAATAACACCCTACATTTTAACTGACAAATAAATGAAGGACTTAGATATAAACGTTATCGCTAAAAATGTTTTTATGTAAATACCCAATAGCTATCATTTAAATCTTCTTTATTCGATACCGCGCCATCTCTGTGCAAGTCATTCAGGGGCGAAATAAACTGCGAGCTGTAGTTGTCAATCTTATCCGAGCGAGGGCGAAGGTGTACGACCCGTGTTGCAACTTGTCAAGAAAGTTTTGGTCGTCCTTGTAGCGCATGATGTCGGGGAGGTCTTGTTTCTCAGCTGTCAGTTGAATTCTCCAAGATCGTTTGCGTGATCATGCTGTGCGTCTTAACCAGAACCGCGGTAAGTGATGGTTAATCAGAACCAACAAACGCAATGGGTTTAACAGTTCAGTGAACGCCCGCCAAAGTTTTATCCAGCAACAGGAGCCGTATAACACCCCATAATCGTTTGATATGGGCTGCGCATTTGTTTTTATTCATCGCTTATATTTTCTGAATATTGCATGTATTTGTTGTGCGTCATTTCGTTGTCACGAGTAGCCTATTTAAAAACGTTGAGATGACCCGTGTAAGTAGAGGACAAATGAGCAACAAAAAAATGTCAAGGAATTGTGTTGTCAAGATGCCACTGCATGCACTTCCCCGATCAGCATTTACCATGTCTGGTCAAACGACATTAGTCAGGCTACAGGTTTGTAAACAGTGCGCTGAAAGGTCGTCGTGAAAGAGCAGTTCTCAATATCCCAAGATTCGCTTCAAACCAGACACAATTTGCCTTTGAATTTTTGACCGTTTAGAGGGATTTACATATAAAACACAAAGCGAATTCATTGCACAATAACTCGTTTGAGCAGATGACGCCTAGCCTGCAGAATATTAAAAGAAGAACTAGTTTATTACTTTTTACTGGCTCATGCACCGACATTTGGGCAAGTGCTCGAGGGAAAAATAAAGGGCACCCCTCTCATAGCCTTTACACTACATCCTGTCGAATATATGTAAATCATATTTATTTCTTTAAATGAATAAATAGTTTTATTTAAGCTATATCCATTTACACTGGAAATACAGTTGCATGATGGTGTTTAAAATGTACAATTTTGAATATAGGCATAGAGATATGAAATGAAAAAAATAAAAGATACTTTTCTATATATGATGCTTATATGATATGCTGATTCGTTCAAACAGGCTGATTCATTCATGAACAAAACTGTTTGTTTGGAAATATTTTTGTTCATGAAAAAAAGCACCACCAACAAAAAATCTGTCAGAATAGACAATACCGTGTTTAAAATGAATTTAAATCAGGGCTAATATGAACTTATTGCTTATTGAACTGTTGTTTTAAAATTAATCTTAGATTGTGCCGATATTCGGGAAAACAACACTTTTGTTTGTGTGACATTGCTTAACTATATCATAATATAAACACATAAAAGACAAAACAAAAAAATCGGGAACAATGCATATCTTGAATTTGTGGGTATTTTTTTTTAATTAATTTCAGTGGCATTTTCAACCCTGCGCTACACTTTTTACCTCAACACCACACTCGCTTGTTGTTAAAGGTGCACTATGTAGTTTTTCGCCCGCTAGAGGTCGCCTATTCAAAATAAAGGCGTAGCTTGGTGACGCCAAGTTTGAGCGAGGAATCTTGGGACGTGTGGTCTTCACCTCACAGCCGGTAGAAAAGAATCGGAATGGGATTGAGCAGAACTATTATTGCCTAGTTAGGCTCTCTCTCTCTATATATATATATTTTAAAAGTAGTCTAATTTGACAGCATTGACAAAAAATGCCGAAGTTTAGGGTAAACACTATCGTTACCTGGCCATCACCAGTAAATGCAGCTCGATTTGCGTGCCGGCAACGAGGGATAGCGGGGTAGCGGCTTGGTCTCGCAGAATTAGAATTGAGAATTGATGCCAGGGGCCAAATTGAAATAATATATATGATGTTTATATACAGTACGTGATTATGTATATGATTTAAATAATATATAATGGTTTGCAAAAAAGTCACCGAGACCAAAAGTCATGTGGTTGAGCACAACTTGGCGTCCATCAGTGCACATGCCTCACTATTTTTGTTAAAAAAATATTATTTTATAATGTTATTAATCTTTATGTTTATTTATTATATTACATGTGCTCTTAAAAAATTCAGTGTTCATAGTCATCTGTATTTTTAGACAAGGACGGGCCTGGTGAAGCCCCGCCGACTACCGACTCCAGTGCCGGTTGTTCAAATTTCTGACCGTTCGCTGGTCCATCAGGAGAGTCTGCCAAAGCTGCCCGTTCCGCCGCTGAAGCAGACATGCTCAAGGTATCTGGCATCGCTCGAGCCGCTGGTCTGCGAAGAGGAGATGGTGCATACGCGCGAGCTCATGACGGAGTTCCTCCGGCCTGGTGGCGTAGGAGAGAGACTGCAGAAGAGCCTCGAGCGCCGGGCACGCAAAACTGAAAACTGGGTGCGCTGGTGTGCCGTAAATCATTGTAACCGTATATTCAGATACTTTTAAAATCATTTACTAGTTATACTTTCAGCATTTTACAGAGTACTTTTGAATTTGACTTTAATAGCACGCATTAAATATCCTGACTTCCTGATAGATATTATTGAAACAAGTGTGTTGTGGAATCACACACTGAAAAAAGTCTGTATTATCGGTAAACGGCAAAAGAAAAAAGGACTGTGCTTGCAAGTTAGCCAATCAGAAAATGTGGTGGCAGCTGTCTGCCTGTTATGTTTGTAGACGCTTGGTAAAAACAGGATACTCTACTCAGGATACTTACTTACACAGTACTTTTATTTTGCATGTGTAGTAAGCTTTCAAATACTCAAAATTTTCCTACGATTCCTCCTGTCGTCGTATGATCCAGCTGTCTGACTGGTGGATGCAGTCAGCCTACCTGGACTCTCGAATGCCTGTGGCGATGTACACGAGCCCAGGGGTCGTTTTACCCAAAATGCACTTCCAAGACCGCCAGGGACAAATGAGGTGGGTGACGATGGTTACTTGTACTTGGGCAATGAGAAACGACTGAGCAAATTTAAGTATCGAAAAATAAAAGTGTGTTTGAAATGTACATCTATTTATAACACATTTTGGTAACACTTTATAATATGGTTCATTAGTTAAACATTCGTTAATGTATTAACAAACACAAACTAGCAATACATTGTGAATGTATTTACTAATCTTCGTTACCGTTAGTTAATGAAAATACAGTTGTTCATGTTAGTTCACACTTCATTAACTAATGTTAACAAGATTTTAAAAATGTATTAGTAAATGTCGAAATGAACATTAACAAAGATTAATGAATCCAGTTCATGATTAATTCATGTTAACTAATGAATCTTATTGTAAAGTGTTACCCACATTTGAAATAGACTACAATTCAAAAGTTTGGGGTAAGAGTAGTTAAAAATAAGTTCATACTATTATTCACCAAGGATGAAATAAACTGATCGAAAGTGACCGTAAAGAATTTTACAACACCATTTCCACAAAAACACTGAGCAACACAACAGTTTTCAACATTGATAATTATAAATGTGTTCCAAATCAGCATATTAGAACGATTTCTGAAGGATCATGGGACTCTAAGTACTCTGACTGTAGTCCCGTCACAGGAAAAAAATCACATTTCCTTTTAAGTTATAAGGTATAATAATAAGTTATTTAAAATTTGAATAACAATTGGCAATATTACTATTTTTACTGTATTTTTGTCAAACAAAAGCATCTTCGTCTTCATAATCATTCAAAATTGTAGCGACCCCAAACTTTTGAACTGTGGTCTAGCCTATATTTATTATTAATTAGCTGATATTTGAATCTAAAGTGACTAATACAGTAGTGACCTTCACAAGGACATTGCAACTTCTTCAACATGGGTTTAAGTGTCATTGGTGATAGTTCAGGATAGTTCCAGTATCAAACCCCTTGATGGTCATCAGCATGGGGATATATTCTTGAAAAGCAGAGAGCATTGAATTGATGTTGGAGAGGTTTTCAGATTTGGGGTTTTAAGTTGCACATCGACCTTTACACCGAGTTCTAGCTTTGCTTGGCTATTTTTGGCACATGTGCTACTCATGGCACTGGACTGTTTTTTTTTTTTTTTTTTTCAGATTCGGCCGTGTTCCACTTTTAGATTTGCCCTCATATCTGTGCAATCAACACCTATAGTGACATTTCATATAAAGGCAGATACTTCAAATGTTCACTACATAGTGTCGGGTTATATAAACCCAGCGTGAGAAATCTAAACATTACATGTGTTGCACAGTGGTGTTTGTTTACTCAACTGTGCTGTCCTCTGTTACTTGATATCTATGGTCTGCTCTTTTTTTGGCACAGCTTAATAACAATTTTAAAGCTGACCGTCTTCAGTGTGAATGAAAACCGTTGTTATATATAAAATGTCAATCTTTTTGCCAAAAGTGTCACATTACGTTTTCATAGGCTATACATATTTAGCAATTCCAGTATTCTCCTTTACAGATTTGCTGCTAAACTCATTGCTGGTGTTTTGGATTTCAAAAGTATGATTGATAGGTGAGTTATTTTATCATCTTCTTAAGCAGTGTCCAAATTGATCAGTTTGTTTTAATCAACATTCTTTACTGTGGCTTAGTGAAACATTGCCTGTGGAATATCTGGGTGGCAAGCCTTTGTGCATGGATCAGTATTACCAGGTGCTGTCTTCATGTCGGATCCCTGGACCCAAGAGGGACACTGTGGTGAATCATGCAAATGGAAACAACCCTCCTACTCACATCACAGTGGTCCACAACTTTCAGGTGCTTTGCCACACTTTCAGGCTTTTTTCAAAAAAACATTGAAGAGGACCTGTTATAGTCATATTACAATTCTATTATGCTTTTTGGCATTTTCATTATTTTTCATTATTCACTTTTCCTCTCCCTGAAATGTCTCGATTGTAGTTTTAAGTTTTCTTCCGGAAATGTTTGTCTCAATATTCCTCATTTCTGCTCAAGTTATATAATAGTTTCACACTATTTTTACACCCGTTGCGACAAAAAGGTTTTATTTAACTGTGCTCGTATTTGCATTTGTAAGATATTTGTTATTAATGGCCATGTGTCGTGTAGATTTGAGTTGCCTTAAAGTATGTTTTTTTTTTAATGCATTTTCTTAAAGATTTCCTAATCTACTTATTATATTTAATCTCATTTCTCATAGGCATGAGTCAGCTAAATATGCAAGGTGTGCTTTGGCACAAACCTTAGAACAAGTCCTGTAAACATTTGAGAATGATGGAGAAACCAATGTTTTGTATTAATATAATTTTAAGACCGATATTTTTAAAGCAATCAATACCGAATAAGTAGCCTGTGAGTACTGATATATTTATAGTGCAGTATCAATGCGCCCATGCCTACTTCATAGATACAGGAACTAAAGAGAGCGTGTTAAAGGGAAAGTTCCCCCCAAAATTAAAATTCTGTCATCGTTTACTCACCCTGTTCCAAACCATTTTGTGTTTCTTTCTTCTGCTGAAAAGAAAGGAAGATATTTTTAAGAATGTTCGTAATCAAACAATTGTGGGGAACCACCGACTTCTGAGTCTTGAAAAAGTCAATGAGGAGCAGAAACTGTTTGGTTGCAAATATTCTTAGAAAATATCTTCCTTAATATTAATAGAATATTCATTTTTGGGTCAACGATCCCTTTAATGAAGGCTCTAGTAAATTGAGACACTTACAAGGATGCCACATTTCTAGTTTCCTTACTTGAGATTAAAAGGAAAAACAAGTGCTTGACAAGGCCGAATAAATAAGATATCAGCAGGCTTAGTACGTACTTGAAGTATACCAGGATGGGATAAATATTGTTGTAATCTTTCAAAACAAACACAAAACATAATATAACGTGTCTTTCTTATTATTTACACTTTGTCTCTTCTATTCAGGCAAAATGAAATAATTATTCAACAGCAAAAGTTACAACAAAGCGTTACTCGGAAGACATCCATGTAAAACATATGACAAATGAGTTGTTTTTTGAACATTCAAGCATGAAAATTGGTACTAGTAGATCCCAGAAACAAAATGAAAACTTTGTAAAAGGGCATGAATCTTACAAACAACAAACATTTAAATGGTAGTGTTTTTTTTTTTTTTTTTTTTGAAAGAGTAACCAGTTTTCAAATGGTTATTACATATTTTAGCTGGAGGTTTGAAGCTTTGGTATTTACCAGTGACATTAAAGGGTTAGTTAACCCAAAAATGAAAATTCATTAATTACTTTCATGTTGTTCTACACCCATAAGACCTTCGTTCATCTTCAAAATTAAGATATTTTTTGATGAAATCCGATGGCTCCGTGAGGTCTCTATTGCCAGCAAGACAATTAACACTTTCAATGCCCAGAAGGATACTAAAATATATTTAAAACAGTTCATGTGAGTACAGTGGTTCAGCCTTAATATTATAAAGCGAAAAGATAACGTCTTTGTCAACAATATCTAGTGATGGCCAATTTCAAAACACTGCTTTGAAGCTTTATGTATAATTTGTTTCGAATCAAACTGCCAAAGTCATGTGAAGTATTGCAATTTCGAATTACTTATGACGAATTACGAAGCCTTGTTTACTGAATTCACATGATTCGTAAAGATTTGAAGCAGTGTTTTGAAATCAGCCATCGCTAGATATTGTTGAAAAATTTCATCGAATTTCAATCCCAAAAGAAGATGAATGAAGGTCTTACGAGTGTAGAACGGCATACGGAGGAGCAATCCTTTAAAGCCGGTTTTGTTTGTTAATTAATAAAGATAAGTATTTCTCATACTGTCTGTCTTTCCGTGTTCCTTAGTTCTTTGTTCTGGATGTGTACAACAGTGATGGTTCACCGCTTACTGTAGATCAGATCTATGTTCAGCTGGAAAAGATCTGGAACACTTCCCTTCAGACCAATAAAGAGCCGGTTGGCATCCTGACCTCCAACCACCGTAACACCTGGGGCAAGGCCTACAACAACCTCATCAAGGGTGAGTTGAATGGAAAGTTGTGCGCTGTGCATTTGATGCTTAGAGCCTTTGGACGTTAACAGGAACAGACTAGGTCTCTTTATACAAAAAAACTTCACTGTTCATAGTCAAGTTTCATTTTTAAAATTCATGATCTTATTTATTAATAATACAGTATGTCTGCAAATAATCTTTCAAAATAAATTTTAAAGTATTTTTTTTCATCATTTACATAAATTCCAAATAGGATTGTGCCATTCTGAATAGAATGTGAACCCTGCTTCATTTTTTCCACTGCAGAGCTCACATGAATTATTCATTACTGAGCATTGTGTTGGTTGGTGTTTATTTTTCCTGTGCATGCCTGCACTCATCTTTACACTGTTCCAGACAAAACAAATAAGGAGTCAGTGCGGGCGATTCAGAAGAGCATCTTCACAGTGTGTCTCGATGCTCCAAAGCCACGCGTGTCAGATGAGATGTACCATAACAAGGTGGCTGCTCAAATGCTGCATGGCGGAGGCAGTCGCTGGAACAGTGGAAACCGCTGGTTTGACAAAACGCTGCAGGTTACTATCATGCATTTTTATCTTATGCATACATGATCATTGCATCCAGCGTATGCTCACAGAGTAGATACGAATCCAGATATATAGAGATATTCTTCTCTTTTCTGTTTTGCACAGTTCATAATTGGGGAGGACGGATCGTGTGGACTTACCTATGAACATGCTCCGGCTGAGGGACCTCCCGTTGTTTTCCTGGTTGACCATGTTGTTGACTATATGTAAGGATATGTCATCATCATATCGTTAGATTTTTAAGAGGAAGTTTCGACAAAAAATATATATTACTGTTCAAAAGTTCGGGTCGGTACAATTTTTTTAATGAAAGAAGTCTCTTTTGCTCACCAAGGCTGCATTTATTTGAAAAATACAGTTAAAACTGTAATAGTGTGAAATATTATTACAATTGAAAATAAATGTTTTATATATTTTGAAGTGTAATTTATTCCTGTGATGGAAAAGCTGAATTTTCAGCATCATTACTCCAGTCTGTAGTGTCACACGACCCTTCATAAATCATTCCAATATGAGGATTTGATGCTCAAGAAATATTTATTTTTATTATTATTATCAATATTAAAATCAGTTGTGCTGCTGGCATAATGTTTTTGGAAACTGTGATAGATGTTTAATCAGAATACTTGTAACGTCTAGTCAGGAACCAGGCACGAAGAAGATAGCTTTACGTAGAACTGTTTAATGATTAAGCGAAAACAGGCAGGATACAGTTAAAACACTAGTACGCAACATCAACGACAGACCGAGACTGGACTGACACAGAGGGAATATACACAGATGAACACAAGAGGATAACGAGTAGGGCACAGGTGACAGACGTGATTACAGACAAGACACAGCTGACGTAAATGAACTAATAGTGGAGACAATGACAGACAGGAACTCAAAACAAAGAACACGTGGCAGATGACAGGACTAGAAAACTCAAAATACGGAACATGTGACAAATGACAGGACTGAGAACGGATGAACAGACATAACCCCGACAATACTTAGAAAGTTCAAAAGAACGGCATTTATTTTAAATAGAGAATCTTTTGTAACATTATAATGTCTTTATTGTCACTTTTGATCAATTTAATGGAAATAAAAGTATTAATTACTTTTACAATTTACCATTAACCCAAAACATTTGAATGGTATGGAAATGTATAACCATCCATAATTATTTTCATAGATAACAGATAAATGACTAATACTAAAATTTTACTCATTAAAATGGATGTTCATTTTGAGATTTGCTAAAAATTACATTTAACAGTGTTATGAAAGTATTATTGTTATTAAAGATTCATTTTAATTGAGCGTTGTATGATGCCAATGGTTATCCAAAAAACAAGGAAAAAAATCTCTAAAATTGGCCTCTAATATATTTTTGTGCATCCCTAAACACAAGGCACCGAATAGGTTTGATCATGTTAAGTTTTTTGTAAAGCTTTTTTTTTTGTAAAGCTTTATTGTTGCTCAAAAAGTTGTTAGATATATTCTATTTATGTATGCAACAGGAGGAGAGATGAGATGGTACGAACTCCCATGATTCCACTACCTATGCCACAAAAGCTTCGATTCAACATCACGCCAGAAATCAAGAAGGACATTGAGAAAGCCAAACAGAACATGAACATGTGAGAACATTTCAAACTGTTATAGTGGGGTTTGTATCAATATTCACTGGTAATGAATGAATATTTAATGATGTACTTCCTTGATCCTCTTGTATCCTCTATATAGAATGGTGCATGAACTGGATGTTCGAGTGCTCAACTTCTCACACTATGGAAGAAAATTCCCGAGGTCTCATAAAATGAGTCCTGACGCATTCATCCAAATGGCTCTGCAGTTGGCATACTACAGGTAAGTTTGACACCCTAGTGTTGAATAATGCACCTGAAGCTCATCTCTGGTCAAATAGTCTCTAAGAATCCCTAAAAATAGTATTTTGTTTTTACATCCCAGTGGCTTCTCTCACTCTCATTTCCTAGGTTGCATGCATGCCATTTATGCCACATTTCTTCTTGTCAACATCTTTAAAGGTCAAGTATGTCATTTTTTTTTGATAAAATCCTTTTAGTTTATTGTGCAGACCGAAATAAGTCGGCTGCGTTTTTGTCAACTTTTATGCCCTTCCCTCGCTAACTTCCCACCGTCTCCTTCACTCGGATGTACGTCATTGCTTATGTTGCATGAGTGCCCATTACTGGTGGAACTTTTGCAATGGGTTTAAACAGCCCTAGCTCGCACTTAATTTACCCACAAGTTATCAAGGGCTTAGCCTCGATTATGATTTTGGCTTCCAACGATTATGAAACAAGATAATGGAGGCAGTGCACTTTTGTTCCTCCCTTAGCAATCCAAATCAGCCGAATAAGTGAGTGTTGTCAAATAGGGCAGGGACAGTACATCGATGCATCGCGAATCGAGAAACGAGTCTGGATCGATTCTGATATTTTCTGTATATATTGCAATTCTCTATCGAATCAATTCTGAGCTTAGCATTCAACAGCAGACGGCACTGCGTGCTTTAGAAACACCTATACTCTGTTTCCTTCCAATTCCTTACAAACACCACTTGAACCTTCTTTAAAATAAACATTCATAAAGTTCAAAAAGGTTGAGGCAAATTGCAAGGGTGTTTGCATTGGCTGTACATTGATCTTGCGTCATAAAAGCATTCTGAGTTGCAAATGCATTGTCAGACTTCTTCATGATAATTTGAGCATGCGTTTAAAAAAATGGTCTAGAGTGGCATCTGCTGTTAAAAACTAAGCTCAGAATTGAAAATATCAATCTGTAATCAAACTGTAAACTGTGGGATGTGCCTGATATGAAACAGTGTCATTAAAAGCGCATTAAGTCGTAAAAGGGACACTGTTCCCCAGGCAGCTTTCTGTGCATGCACTCTGAGATGGAGCGGAACGCTAAGCCAAGTATACTGTGGGCTTCGATTTCACACATAAACGGTCAAATAGCCTTCACACAAAAATGTCGGAATTCAGTTTTGGTAAGTATCCTTGTAAACACATGTGTAACAGTATATTGGATCCGTGGGGATTGAGCGGTGGAAGGTCTGTCCATATAAACATACCTTGTCCACTCGACTAAGTTCAACACAGCTTCTGGCTCAAACAGTGGCGTGAATCTAGGGTTGGACTAACTGTATAGGTATCCCGATAGCCAATTATGTTTAAATTCAATTCAATTCAATTCTGTTTTCTGTTTTTCAATTCTGTTTCGTGCATTACATACTTCATACAAATTACATACACAAAACATGCAATGCATTCTGGAAGTGGAGAAATGACATGCAGTTTCAAAGTGATTGATTGGAAACTTGATTGGTTTCCTCCCAGCATTTGCATACTTTCACACAATGTTTAATTGCATGAGGATAAAAAAGTATATGTTATTAGCAAACTCGTGTATGCATTAAAGTGTGTTTTTTATGCTAAATCATTTCTATGCACCCATAACCACGCCAGTCCACTGATGATAGATCTTGTTCCTGTTAGGATGTATCAGACGTGCTGTCCGACCTATGAAAGCGCCTCCTTACGCATGTTTAAACTGGGCCGAACAGAAGCCATTCGATCCACCACCACGGAGTCGCTCCTGTTCACACAAGCCATGGATGATCCGTCAAAAAACGTACGAGTTTACATTTTGTATTATTCTCATTTGTCACTCTTGATTAAGTTCATTTTCAATGTTATTATTTATTTTCACATTTGCAGAGCGGTGAGAAAGTAGCACTGCTCGAAAAGGCCATCAAAGTCCACAGAGAGCACACACACATGGTGAGCGTCATATGATCTTTAAACATTTAAACAGTTAGTTCACCCAAAAATGAAAATTCTGTCATTAATTACTCACCCTCATGTCCTTCCACACTCGTAAGACCTTTGTTCATCTTCGGAACACGAATGAAGATATTTTTGATAAAACCGAATTGCTCTGTGAGGCGTGTATTGACAGCAAGTTAATTTATTCTTTTAGTGCCCAGAAAGCTACTAAAAATGTATTTTTTCATGTATATCATGCTCTCTTTTTGCCTCTTCCGGATCTCAGTTTTTGTTTCCTTTGTCATCAGGCCATCCATGGGCAGGGTGTAGAGAGGCACATGCTGGGTCTAAAGATGGTGGCCATTGAGGATCTGACGTCTTTACCTGACATCTTCATGGACACATCATATGCTGTGTCTTCACATTTTAATCTCTTCACAAGTCAGGTTTGTGGCTGCTCCATGCCATGTACGCTACAGCTAAATACGGCTTAATAACAATCTTCGCACACAGAGATTTTCTATTTATGGGAATTCGACTGGAATTTATTCACTCTTATGTCATCTCATATTGGACTTTCTTCTACTTTTTAAGTAATATCTTGTCCACCTTTTTAAATACAATGAAAATAAGATTAAGTTAAAAAAAAAAAAACATCATAAATGAACCATAAATCCACAAAATCTACACAAAAAAAATTATGGTCAGGCTTTCTTTCTCCAAATATTTTTTTTCGTAATTCAGTTTTCATGACCATTTCCATCCTCTCATCTTATATTTAATCAGGCTTGTTTTTTGTTGATTTTTTTTTATGATGTACTTTTAAGACTACATCTTCATGTAAATGACCTCTGTTATTATTAATTAGCCTCTTTGCATGTGAAATCAGTAGCAATGCTTTCTTATGTCTTGTGAGTTTGCATAGCTGGCCACGGTTAACACCATGTAGGAGTAAGGTACTGACAATTCTAGGGGGGCCATATGACCCCACTCCCACCCAGGGCCGGCGCTACCTATAGGCGGAGCAGGCAATTGCCTAGGGCCTCGGTCATGGAGGAGGGGACTGCATTACCGTAAAATGGGGGAGGAAAATATTAGGCTCTTTTTCGACTGGATAATATAGATGAATTGAAAGTGACTCTCACCTGTAATGAAATCAACTATTATCACCGTATCAAAGGTACGAAAATGCAACTTTTATGCAGCTGACTGACTTTAAGTCATTGAATTATGATGGGGCCAAAACGAACATCAATGAATGACACGCAAAGAAGTGCAGTTCGTAATGTAGGTGTCATCTCTTTTGGATTGATTGTAATGTATTCTTAAAATAAACTTATTCCATCATTTCTGGATGGATCGTTTGCCGGTTTAAAAGAGTGCGAGCGCCGGCAACGCGTCCAGACTGTTAGACACTTTGAATTTGTGCGTAATGAATAGCAAGATACTGAAGTAAAAGCAAAGTTCATATTCAAAGTCAAAGTGCTACAATATTTAAGCACTAGAGTGTTTTAATGTTTCAAAAAAATACCTCTTTATCTCTTAAATTCTGCTCTAACATAATACTTACTTTCAATTTTCAAAACATAAATATTGTTGTTAATGAAAAATAAGTGTACAATTTTATAGAGTAATTAATTTCTCTTTAGTAGTTTGTCTCTTTCACTGTCACTAGCAGTTGATTTGTGTATACACTCTTAAAAATAAAGAGTCTTTATTGGCATCTGTGGTTTCATGAAGAACCTTTAACATCCGTGGAACAACTTCACAACAGGTTCTTTACAGTGGGAAAAAGAAATCTTTAGATTTGTTTTAGAATGTTCTTTACACTAAGAAAAAAAATGGGTTCAATTAAGAACTATTCACTGAAAGGTTCCATGGAGAACCAAAATTGGTTCTTTTATGGCATCACTCCCTTTTGGAATCTTTATTTTTAAGAGCGTATAGTACATATGAGGTATTTATGCCACTGCAATAAATCAATAGGAGGGGGAAATCCTGTCAAAAAAAATCAAGGTATGGTCATTTACTGAAGTGGTTTTCCTTTTCTTTCATTTTACTGTAGCCCTGTAGAGTGTGTTAGGCTGCTGTAAATAAATTACTGTACAAATTACTACAAAAAAAACACATGATAGCATCCCCAACAAACAAACAAGAGATTACCTTAGTTAAATATGGACATATAAAAATAGAATATACAAATTTAGGAACAGCTGTTAAATATAAAGGCAAGAAATAATATTTGTTTTAAGTACTTTTTATTAGGAGGGGTGTGGAGTGGGGGCCTCCAACATAAAGTTTGCCTAGGGCCTTCAAATGTCTAGAACCGGCCCTGCTCCCACCCCCTTTACATGGGATCAACATGGGAAAAGATAAGGCTGAAGTGGGATAAGGGACCTGTAATGAAGAGTGCGTGACAACGCGGATGCAGATCCAACTGCAGGCTTTTATTGAGAAACGTGGTCAAACAGGTAATGGTCAAATGTCAGCAAACAGGAATGTCCAAGGCTAGGCAGAATCATAAACGTAAACAGGCAGATATGTCGAGGCAGGCAGCAAACAAGCAGAGTCCAAAAACACAGAGCACTAAGTCCAGAGGGCAGGCAGATAAATGTCGGCAACGGGGGAAACGGGCAGGATCAAGGAGACAGACAGACAGACAGACAGACTACACAGTGAAGTAACGCTCAGAAATGCAGAGGTGTAATGTAACGAAGTAATAATACTTCGTTACCGTACTTGAGTATTTTTTGGGAAAATCTGTACTTACTTGAGTATTTATATTTCTGTCAACTTTTACTTTTACTCCACTACATTTCTTAAATAAAATGTATACTTTTACTCCGATACATTTCCCCAAAGCATTTTCGTTACTTACTACAAAATAAAAAAGCAAGAACACAGACTGTAAACAAGCATGTGCAAACAAGTGCTCGCACAACCGCGCTTGATTTCATTTTCCGGGTTGCGTCCGTTGCTGGAGCGGCTGAGGAGAGTGCGGCACGAGAGCGACCTCTAGAGGCGCTCTCTGATAAAACTATCACTGAAGCCGCGTACAGTTTGTTTTAACACGTGACGCGAGACTGCGCGGGGACGCTTCAAAAATGGATTTAAAACAGACAATAAAGCGGTATGTTATGCAGTACACTACAATATATGTTTTCATATCACTAAAGTCATGAGTTTGTTGACTAGACGCTGCATTAGTGTGTTTGCCGTCGAGGCTGAGCGGATGCTGACGTTAGTAGTAACGTTACCTCAAGTGGTTCAATGTGACAAAAACACCAACTGTTTAATGTCACGATTGTTACCCTCTATTTGCATTAGTTTATTTCCATTTGTTCGATTTTATGCATTCTTTATCCAGCGAAGATGCATATTTAAATTGTATCCTAATCCTGCAGTCGACAGAAACATTAATCAGAAATGTGTTCGATTTCAGTTTTTTTTTATCGCACTTTAACACATATTTCATCAAGTGTTCTAAAATAGAATCCAATAACGAGTGAAAGTATACATATAATATGCCTTTGTGCGTAAATATGGCCGTTTTTAAGCACGATTGTTTGGATTTAGTGAAATGGAAAAACTTATAATAGAGTTCATTTGTGACATTAAAGGTTAATGAAAGCGTTGTTCATTGTTAATTTCAATATTTACATTTTAACATTTTAAAGTTGCCTCTTACATTAATTATAATACACTATGAATTAACGTGAATGATCGAGGTATAAATAATGTATTAGTATTTTTTATATTTAAAACTTACAATAAACATTTTGCCATTTTTTAAAATTCAAAGCAAACAAAACAAGAAAGAGTTAAAACAATCTTGCTGCTCAAACTGTGTATAGAACAATTTTTACTAATATTTTATGCTTCTTTTGTATTTTGCATTTACTTTTACTTTTACTTTAAATACTTAAGTATGTTTAATCTCAAAAAAATACTTTTCATACTTGAGTACAAAAAATATCACTTACTTTAAAACTTTTACTCAAGTAATATTCTAAACAGTGACTTCTACTTCTACCAAAGTCATTTTCTGGTAAGATATCTGTACTTTTACTCAAGTATGGCTTTCAAGTACTTTATACACCACTGCAGAAATGTAAACACTAGGAATTACAAGACCTCACATGGGTGTGTGAGTGTGTGTGGGTGTGTGTGGGTGTGGGTGTGTGGGTGTGTGGGTGTGTGGGTGTGTGGGTGTGGGTGGGTGTGTGTGTGGGTGTGTGTGGGTGTGTGTGTGTGTGTGTGTGTGTGTGTGTGTATAATGAGCCTCAGCTGGTGCAGTGATCAATGACAGGTACGGGGGATTCTGGGAAATGTAGTTTAGTCAAGGAGTGAATGTGCATGTGTGTGTGTGTGTGTGTGTAAGAAAGTCCTAGATGGAGTGCCCTCTAGAGGCTGTCATGGGCACTCCAGCTGATGATCCTGACAGGACCTTTCCAGCTACAAATAATCTTTAGCTGCTTGTAACATTGGGATCCTTCTGAAAGGTTATAATGCACTGGCATAAGTCCTAACCCTCAGCCAGGCCCTGCACAATGGTTGGTAGACTTCCAAAATCTAGATACAAAAATATTATAGTATCTTCTTCTGGTGTGTCTATCAATATTTTCTTGCCAAATATTAATTGATAATAAGGGTGGTCATGGTTTTGTTAGAATCTACATGGACAAACTTTTTTTAGTTTCAAAGAGCTGGAAGACCTTGTGTCCTATTTAAAACCCCTCTGGAGGCTCTAAGTAACAGTGTCTCACTGTCATGTAATATCTCGCAAATCATTCTGCCTTGTTGATGCCCTTTGATATAGTTTAGACTTTACAACAGATAGATAAATCTGACAGGGTTGCTGTAATGCTTCCCTGAATGCAGCATTATCCTTGAGTCAATGAAAGGATTGTTCTGGAACTGTATTGGTTCTAAGGGTGTCACAATATACCAGTAATGGAGATAACTGTAATATTTCAAAATGAAATACTGATATTATGTAATGCTAGACAAATTATATTATCCTAAACAAACCAGCGGCAGTAGTTGTTTGACACTCCAACATAGTAATCGACGGTATTGCACCTTAATGCTAGTTGGCCTCCATCATGAATCCAAATATGCTTATCTTACTAGGAAAAAAACAAGATGTAAAATGATTAGTATGTCTAAATGCATAGTAGTGATCCTGTAGGTCACAGAACAATGACAACATGACGAATGTGGTACTTCTGGATTACATTCATTTTACCCACATTCATATATAGAATATACTTTTTTGAAAAAGTACTCTAAGGCCTGGTTTCCAGGATTCCAGGATTTTTCTCCATATAGTGGACTTCACCAGGGTATAATGGGTTGAAGGTCAAAATTGCAGTTTCAATGCCGCTTCAAAGGGCTCTACACAATCCCGGCCGAGGAATAGGGGTCTTATCTAGACAAACTATCGGTAATTTTCTACAAAAACCTAAAATAAAAATGTATATACTTTTTAACCACAAATACTCATCTTGCACTGCTCTGAGATGCTCCAAGTCTTACTTAATCACATTGGAAAGGTCATGCATGACGTAGGCGGAAGTACCGATCCAGTGTCTACAAAGCGAACGTGACTAACTAAGACTAAGTTAGGGTCTAACCCTAACACCCTTTACAAATAAAAAAGATAAAATAAATATTTCCCACAAAAATTTTTTAAGTTGGAGGAGAAAATAAGATGGAGTTTTTTGCCTTACCGTGGTACTTTTGCCTATATCACGCGTGACCTTTATATAAAAATAGTTTCAACAGTGGCTATCTTCGTTCTAAACACCGGTTTTAACGCTGGGTAAAGGACCGTTTCACACTTGTAATTTAGATGCGGGCTTAGCGCTGCTTTTTACCCAGGGTTCTGAAACCCTGGTCCGGAGCAGGGTTCGCACCGCTTTTGCAGTTTTAACTCCGCATTGCTGTGCCAAACTTGTACAGTGTGAAACGAGTGGAAACAGAGAGCCACTGCTCTGGGCGGTCATAGAAACAATGTATATAAACAGTTGTTTTTGTGTATGATAAGAAAAATGACAAACGACGCTGGAAAACACGACAATTGAATTGTCATTCTTGCGTTTTATAGTTCAAAAAGTTCATTCAGAAAAAAAATGAGGACACCCAATGTTAGAGCCTTTATGTAAACCGGTGACGTGCTGCATTTGTCAGTAACACTGACACCACAAATATGCAAATAAGGACTTTAACCCAGGGTTTAGGAATGTGCAGTGTGAAACGGCAGTTTAAGAAAACCCAGGATTAATTGTTAACCCCGGGTATAGTATGAGCAGTGTGAAACATGAATAAAGGTAACCCAGGATTCCATTTACCTGGGGTTTAGGATGACCTAGGGTTAACTGTAACAGAAACTAGCCCTAAAGTTTTCATTTGTCAGTTCAATAAAAGTCAATGTAGTTTCAAAACAAAAGAATAATATTCAAAATATCTTAAGCTGTTTGGGTGCACTGTCCCTTTAAGAGCTTGAATGTTTTGTAAATCAATCTTATTGTGTTTTCATGTAAGCTGTGCTTGTATTCTTTTCAGGTTGGATCAAAGACAGACTGCGTCATGTGTTTCGGACCCATGGTTCCTGATGGCTACGGTGTCTGCTACAACCCCATGGATGACCATATCAACTTCGCTGTGACAGCTTTCAATAGCTGTGAAGAAACCAACGCCACTAAACTGTCCAAGTTTCTAGAGGATGCACTTCTGGACATGAAGACTCTTCTGGAGCAGGTGTCTAAGGCCCAGTGAGTGACAGCACTTCTTTAAGGGCAAAAGAAACTCGCACAGAAGCCGTGAAAACTTTTCCGACTGGAGGCTTCTCCTGCTTTCAGTCATTAAACTAACACGTATTATTGGCTTATGTTGGCATTTAACCATGATGTGTGTGATTTCTTTGCATTATGCAGAGACTATAAGTAACTAAGAAAACCATTCTTATGTTGATTCCATCCAAAAAGTGTAAACCATGTGACTATGTGGTGCTTTGAAATCTGTTTGAGCGCAGCAACATTGACTCGATGGCTGCTGGAAGTCAGGAGACCTGTTTCAAAACAGTCATTGTTTTCGCAGTGTATTTTAATGATGTTAGTACAGAAATGACAACCTCCACTATTCAGGGAAGTGACTATGGACTCAGAGGCCGCTTCAAACACAAACGAGGACAAAAACACATTCATTCTGGTTTTACAGCTTCAATTGCAAAAATTGTGTGAAGGCTGTTGATGTTGTCCAGTCCATATCATGTTGAGCCCAAAGTGTACTCATTTTTTTTTTTTTGCGTACTGTAGTATATGTGGACAGTGCGCAATAAGTTTCATCCATCGCAATACAATCAAAACAATTACTAAAGAAAGGTTATATAGAGATTATATACAGGTGTTTCATGTTTACTTGCATGTCATGTGACCATCAATCAGTATCGGAGAACCGTGAACATGCAAATGTTTTGAGAAATGACTGAGATGTTTACTTCAAATCTCAGGGGGTACTTTAAGTAAATATATTACGTCCTAGTGGTTTGGCTGACAAAAAACTATAGGAACCACTGAAATGGACTATGTGTTTGCCTCTACACATATGTTAAATCAATGCATAAAAACCAGAGTGTACTTTGGGCTTTAAGGAGCTTCATGGTAGCTTCATAAATGGTAAGTAGGACTGTTATTAGAAACCAAAACTCTCACAGCCACATCGACCTATTCTAAATCACTCACTAAAATATCATAAAATACATGTTGCGATTGTTATTTATTTCTTTGTGCTGCTAGATTATTAGCATTACATTATTGTCGGCAGATTAACTCATGTTCATTACAATATATATACAGAAGCACTCATATATAAACAGTAAATTGTATCATGTTTGTTTTAAAATGATATGACAAAACAAGATAAAATACTTCAGACTATATATCTGTTCTGATTCTGATTTTTAAATGCTCCAAGGCTCTTTATGGACTAGAAACACTCTTACAAACTACACTGGCTCTTCTTCAGAAGGGTTTATATACGAATACTCTGCCCTGAACATTCCCTTGATTTGCTGATACTCCCCGTGGAATTCCACTTCAGCCCTGCTTCCTGAGGAGTTCCACAGGAAGAGCCGTGCCCCTCTGAATATGGTCGTCTTTAAGGCATCCACGTCACGAATCTGGATGAACAAAAGAAAAGAACAGAACATCAGAGAATCACGAATGTCCTCGGGACAGCACATCCACAATGTCTAACAATCTTGGTGCTTGCATGACTACTTCTTTTTACTAAATGCCAGCTCAGTATCTATCTTATGTAAATGATCCACAAAACACAGTTCACCACTAGCTTTCTTTACGGTTTCATCTCAAATTTATTGATTTGATTTCCACTTTGTTCCAGCCCTTATAGACAGAGACTACAGATAGTGTGATTACATCTCTTCCTTTGTGTGCCAGATGATTTTGCTCATATATTACCATTCGGGTTTGGCGTCTGAAAGATTTTTACTGTTTTTGAAAGAATTCTTTATGCATTTATTTGATCGAAAATATAAACAGTAATATTGGGAAATATTATTACAATTTTAAATGTTCTATTTTACATTTTAAACATAATTTATTCCTGTGACGTCAAAGCTGCATCATTACTCCAGTCTTTAGTGTCACATGGTCCTTCAGAAATCATTCTAATATGCTCGTTTGGTGCTCAAGAATTATTATGAATGTTTAATAATGTTTTTCTTTGATGAATATAAAGTTCAAAAGAACGGCATTTATTTTAAATAGAAATCTTTGGTAACAATATAAATGTCTTATATAAATGGCACTTTTAATTAATTTAATGCATCCTTGATGATAAAAGTATTCATTTCTTTTTTTGTTTTTTTTAAATCTTAAAAATCTTACTGACCCTGCAAAATCAATAAAACAAACTGATACAAAAAACAAAAAAAAATCCCAGCTAACCCCAAACATTTCAACAATAGTGTATGTTTAGGATGAATGCACAGTGACTTACCAGTATGTATGTTGAGTTTGTATCAGAATTGTTGAGCACAGAAAGCGCTCTGATCTGAATCCTCAGAGATGGAGGAGCATCAATGAACACGCGACAGCTCTGAGTGTTCGAGGGGGGGGTGTCTGGACTCTTGATTGGATTCTCAATGAGGCCGGACGGGGCGAACAGCTGAACGTCACATTCTTGGAGAAAGATATGTACGGTCACATTCTTTCAGTTTCAGTTTCGACTAAATCTACAATGATTTTTATAGTTCACCCTGTAATGAAAATTCTGTCATTTACTCACCATATGTCTTGTCGGTTACACTTTAGTTTAGGTGCCCAATTCTCACTATTAACTACAACTACTGACTACAATTAAACTCCTAATTTCTACTTAATAACAGTTAGTAAGGTAGTTGTTAAGTTTAGGCATTGGGTCGGATTAAGTGATAGCAATATGCATGCTCATAAACAGCTAGTTAATGGTGAGAATTGGACCCTGAACTAAAGTGTTACCGTCTTGACAAACCCATAGAACTTTCTTTATTCTGTAGAACAACTTTTGTTGCGTGTAAAAGAGCAGCTTGGACATTCTGCCAGATACACTACCGATCAAAAGTGTCGTCTGTGGAGCTTGGTCCACCATGGATCTCCTCGGCCACTGGACCTAGATATGATGGATCCACCTCTGAGGTCAGTGCGAGTGACGAGCAGGTCAAGTCCAGCGATATGTCACGCCTGTTCTAGGTTTTGTTTATGTTCATGTTTTCAAGTCAAGTTCTCATAGAAGTTTCATGTGATTCCTTTGCCCCCATGTCATTTTGTCACGTGCTTCCTTTGCTTCATGTGTTTTGTTCAGGTTCAGGTGTGTCTTATGTTATTAGTCCTTGTGTATGTATAGCCCTCATGTTTCCACTGTGCCTTGTCAAGTTTTTGTCTTTGTAACCTGTTGCTGGTGAGCTGTCAAGTTCTGTTCATGTCATGTTTTAGTTCTGTTTATTTTTGTATCACATTTATAATTCATTCAATAAAACTGCACTTGGGTTCGCATCTCAACCTTCATTGGATCGGATAGTTCACAAGAACGGCATTTATTTGTAACTCCTTTGAAGTGCCAGGAAAGACAGAAAGTCAGATTTGGTATGACATGAGGGTGAGTAAATGATGACAGAATTTTTGGATGTACTGTGTGTGTATATATATATATATATATATATATATGCTGTGTTTGAAATAACTCACCTCCATGGTGGCTTTTTTTGTTCTTTACACTCTGATAAAATAGCACCACTCCATTGCCAGGGGTTAGGCGACTCTGACGCACCAAAAGAACATTTGATCGTGATTTCAGAGTTTTACCAGTCATCCTCTCACAAAGACGCATCAGGATGAGTCTGTCATACAGGGCGACATTCTCCCCTGAAAATATACATGACAATACACAATTCACCATACTACCACTGAATCAGGTCCCCATGTCTGTATGCAATTTATACTTACTCTGCCGGCAGTTAAGAGTGCTGGATACAATTTTGATATGAAGAACCTCATCAAGAGGTCGGCCAATAGCAAATATACACCTTGTCTGAGTGACATTGCGTAGATCGATAGTTCCTGAGTCTTGAAGCAGGAGTCGCCCACAGAAACCTGAAACCAAAACAGATGATTTATTCCTCACAGGTTTTTTTTTCTATCTATCCCTCTGTCTATTCATATAAAAATCCACAAAATTGAGCCAAAAAGGAAATATATATAAATATAAAAAATCTTAGTGTATATTCATGTATCCTGAATATAAAATTATAATTCTGAATATATAAATGTAAATCAGGTATATGTATCTAAACTTAACTGTATAGCAAGTACATGTAGGTAATTAATATTACTCAGTACTTATTTATGTAATTACACTGACAAATTAAATGGGTTGCACTTTATTTTAAGGTGTCTTTGTTACACTGAAATGATACATTTAAATACCGAGTAATATTATGTAACTACATGCACTTACTATAGGTTTAGGGTTGGATGCATGTAATTATGCATCATTTTTAGTTAGTACTATAGTAACTAGATGTAACAATGACAGTGTAAAATAAAGTGTTGCCATTAAATGTAACCAATACAAATATTCCAGACTTCAGGAATTTCAGGAAAAAATATTACAAAGAATTGTAGAATATGCCCCTTTAGACACTGTAATTGTTATCGAGGCTGGCAGTCTTGTATGGAGCTAGCAGACACTTGCCACCTAACTGGTCTGAGGGGGTTCTGTTGGTGTGCTCATGGTGCTTTTCGTCAAGTCCTCTGTGGGAACAATGGCTGAAAAACTCTTCTTCGTCTTCATAATTTTGACAGCTGGACCCAGTGTGGTTCTCGTTAGCACTTTTGGGATTCTCCATGTCTCCTCTCCTCTCTGGTGCTCTGATTGGATGTGAGTGCCATTGGGCTCTGGTGTGGAGCTACGGTCTGAGGAGCAGTCGGGGCTATAGCAGGCCTGGATGGTGATGGGTTTTGGCAAGTGGAGGCAAAGAAAGGGACTAACAGGAAGAGGACTGGACGGGCCCATACAGGACACGGTCCGAGACTGGATCCCATAACCACATGAGACAGAGCACTACATTACAGAACAGGAAAAAAAGAGGGATGGAGAAGCATTGACTTTGATTATTCTATAATATCCAAACTCGGCATCCACAAAATGAGACTTTTGGATAACAGCTGTACATTGGCAGCTTCAGTAGTTCGGATGATGGACGTGTCGGCATATTACCTCGCTCCACTCGCGCACATCCCAGTGGAAAGAGCAGACTTGAGTGAAGCATGGTGCAGTGACAGGAGGCTTATTTCCAGACTCACACCGCTCCTCCTCCACGATCCTCTCTACACCCCCCTCATACTGAACACATTGCACACTCCTCACAGCGACGCCCATCCCGCAAGACACTGAACAGTCACCCTGCTGTCCCACCTGCCACCTACAGAATCATTCTATGAATTAAGACACCCCAATGCTAAACACATACTGTAATTGCTTCAAGACAATTGGCATTCAGCATTAATAATAATAATAATAATAATAAATAAAAAAGTAAAACTAAATGAACTAAAAACAAAGATGTAATAGACACTATATAGACATACTATGTTTAAAAAAAATACAAATGACTAAAACATACAATAAATTACTAAAACTTTCAAATTAAAACAGAAAATATGAAATAATATTAACAAAAACTAAATCAATGATACTAAAATATCACTGGAACTAACATAGTACCAAATATCTTTAATGTTCAAACGTGTCATAAATGAACAAAAATATTTCCACGCCACCACGACCTGGGGGGTGTTCCAGAAAGCAGTTTATGTGACACACCAGGGTATGTTTAAGAGGAAGTAAGCGGATAACCTCTACTTTCAGTTCCCAAAGCTCCGGAGCAGGATATGTTATAGGGTTAGTTTGCTTAAGAGGTGTTCAGATGCGTGTTACATAATTAATATAGATATATTAATGTAACTAAACTTATATATATAAAACTGTAGCAATATAACAAATCTAGTATTCTATAATTTCTATAATAAAATACATGCACGATATCTTAATAATTAGAATCAAACAAACAATATAATTCAGTGAATAAAGATTACTTATTAAATCAAAAGATTGAAAAAAAGATTGCTCAACCACCGAATAGGTGGCGATGTGCAATAAGTAGTAAGTATGTAAATCGGCATTAAACAAAAGAAGAAGGAAGTAGAACGGCACGCTTTTTCATAGCATCTGTTTCCATGGTGAATCGTTGATTCGTTGCTCTGTCGAGAATGTATTGTGTGTTAACTGGGAACATACTCTGGGTTGGCTGAACTTACTCCCTGATGCGTTTTTGGAACCAGCATACCTCTAGTAAGCAAGGTTTGGGCTAATCAACTGAGAGTTCAGGGTATATGTGACGTAAGTTAAGCTTGCTTTCTGGAATACCCCCCTGCTTATGCCTTTGGTTCTCAACCATGGGACCAGAGCCCACTAGGGGGCATCAGCACACTTTAAAATGCAGCTAAAACAGCTAACAATCGAGATATAAACTGAAATATTATATTAATTTAGAGATCTTTTTTAAACCTGAAAAAGTCATGGAAATTAATCAAATCTTGTGTAATTTATGTAACTGCTGATAATTTACAAATAATTTACTATTTGTGGGTAAACTAAAAATCTCATTCACAAAATACTGGAAAGCCATGTAAATCCGTTGTTGTGTGAATATTTTTAAACTATTATTATTTTAATTATATTGCCACTCCTAGTTTGTGTAGCACAACACTATTCAAAAACATAGCAGTCTGAATAGAAAAATGTACAATTTTGTAAATGCATAAACAGAATAAGTGTAATTTACCAGCCAAATAAATGGAACAAACATTAGTATTACCATATTACCGTGCAACAGATGAATTTGTGTGAAAATACCATACAGATTTGATTTATTTATGATTTTTATTGATTAGATTATAATTTGACACAACCTTTGACATCCCCAAAAAAGATATGGGAAGCATTTTCCATAAATTATCTATAGTCAAAATTGTAGAATTTTTTTTGTGATGCATATGTATATATATATATATACATATGGATATTTTCTATAATCAATAAGTTAATTGTTAAAATCTATTTCATTTAGTTAATTCAGTTAAAACTAATATTTTCTGTATTTTTACTATTCATTTTATGTGAATTACACTGTATTTCTACATTGTTTAAATTTATACATTCATTTAAATATCCTCCCTCTTTTTTTCTTGTCGCTTTTTTTCATTTATTTATATATTTTTTTTATCAGTCTGGAAATAACAATGACTTGGTGATGTGCATAAACAGGAAGTCAGTCTGCCTCTTCATTTGTTCATTAGAAATGAGGGACAGTCTGTGGTGGTTTACCTGGCTGGACAGATTTCAGTATTACACTCCACGACCTCTGAAGGTCTGGACACAGACTGACAAGCAGATTCTCCCACCACCAAATCCGTGTTTCCTCCTTCCACGCTCTGGGAACAGTAGAGGACCCTCTTCGCTAAACCACCTCCACAAGACACGCTGCACGGTCCCTGTATGTAGCGCCACCTGATAAAGGCACTGCGATCATCATGCGTGAATGTATAGAAGCAGAGTGGAGTTTAAAAGAAGAGTTTAAGAAATGCTTACACAGGAGGGCATATTGAAGGGCTACAGGGCTGTGTGTACAACTCTGGTTTACTGGTACGATCACAAAGAAACTCTGGAACCTCTAGATGCGATTGGTGATCCACACAGGAGAACCAAACCTGCTGAGATCCTGCAGAAATAAGTAAGCATGCACAATTACGCACACACAGTCAAAAGTGAGTTTTGTCCTAATTTCAGCATGTACGTTCATTTGTCTTGTTTACCATTGCCACAGGTCTTGGAGCATTGGCCAATCACAGGACTCCAAACATAAACTGGAACCATTCTGGAACGGGGCATTACACGGGAATCTGTTCTGGTCAGCTCAGTCTTGAAGACATTTCAGATCACATACAGTACCACTGGTCAACAATTTTTTTTTTTTTTTTTTTTATTAAAATAAGTATTTTATGCTCACTAAGGCTGCATATATTTAATAAAAATACAGTACAAACGGTAATATTGTGAAATATTATTACAATTTAAAATAACTGTTTTCTATTTGAATATATTCTAAAATGTAATTTATTTCAGTGATGGAAAAGCTGAATTTTCAGCATCATTACTCCAGTCTTCAGTGTCACATGATCCTTCAGAAATCATTCCAATAAGCTTACTTGATGCTAAAGAAACATTTATTATTATCAATGTTAAAATCAGTTGTGCTGCTATCTTTGTGGTCAAAACAACAGCATTTATTTGTGTAGTGCCTGGCCTGGACCGGATCATGAACGACCAATTCATTTTAGGTTTTAAGAAAAGCTTTTAACTCTCTGAGTCGCATAAGTAAATCTTAGTCGGCTCCGAATGTCCTGGTCCCCCCCACGGACAAGTGACACTTTAAGTGTCGAGGTGCGAGACAAGGCAGAATCCCTTTGGATCTTCAAAGAGATACTAATCAGCTCACACCAAATTCCTTGTCCCTCACAAGACCAGTGGAATGAATTCCACACACACACATAGAGACATTCATCAAAATATGAATATTCCCTAAGTGTTTTTCCTGTGCTTTTCTTTTGTATGCATGTCTATATTACTCCCACTTAGTTACATCTTTTAGTTGTGTTAGTTTCACTGTAAAATGCTTATATTTCAATGTAAGAACATTTACTTCCTAAAAGAGAGTCAGAAACATGCGTTTCTTGGATTCAAAACGTTCCTCTGTTAATTTCATACCTAGATATTGGTGTCTTATTGTGATAATATGCATTATTCTACTTTTAAGGTACTTTGGAGGGAAAAGAACCCAGCTTAAGCACCTCTGTAGATAATGCAAATTAGGCCATAAAAACAGACAAAGGAACGTTTTCCCGCTAAAAGTCCATGTTCCCTATTGGTCCGTACGGCCCAGAATGGGTGTGACTGGAGTTACCTTTAAAACACCTAAACACAAGCGGAACCACGCTCAGTCGTTTTCATCTTAGACGAGACACACTTCTTTCTTTCATTTTCCGGCATTTTACAAACAGTTAATTCCGTTTTGAAATTCCCGCCGAAGAATCACCTCAGGAAGAGACCAATAGAAACTCCAGCTCCGCACGGAAGTTTGAACGGCATTCACCACAGCACAAAGTACAAATGCAAGTATCTGAATTAATTTCGATGCGCTTTAACTTTATTGTCTGAAGTGATTTCGTTGCTGGCTCTCAAAAGGTTGAACTGTTTGTAATCTTGCCTTCTTTGATCAACTCTTTCTTTCTTTCCTTTCGTTATTTTATTGTATGCTCTGCTTAGATTTAGTTGTATGTATTTGTGTATATATATCATATATTAAACACCTTGTATTCACACAATTCGTTGTCTCTGGGTAACTCATACATGAACCAAGTCACTTTAACGTTTGATTTCGCTAGCTTTATGCTTTTTAAATACTAGAATAAGTTTCCTTTTCGTGGCCAGAGAAGAAAACTTCCTTTCTAGAATTGATAAGAAAATCGGACTGATAGTTTTGCTGGACAAAACAAACCAGTCTTTCTAAATTAATTCTAAACTTAGAAATAATTTTAGATCATATATGTTCATGATTAATTATAATTCATTGTAATTGATTATCGACATATACCTAATTCCCTTCGTGGTTGATTCATATTCACGATTAGTCATAACGTGTTGTGATTCGGTTGTGAATATATTTCATCCATTTGAGCAAGTTGCTACATATATTTTTGGTGGAGAACGCGGGCGTCGTTTTTAAACTTGGTTTTGTGTTGAGCGACACAGTTTCAATCTTTGTGTGTTTATTAATGTTTTCATGCGCGTTTTCATGCAGTGAGAGTCGCAACGCGCGTCTCACCATTGCCCCGCGGTAACGACTGCTATATTTGTCTAACATTGTAGCTACTGTTAACCGTCTAGAATTAACTGCAGTTCACAATATTAAAATTGTTCCTGTAAAGAGGATCAAATCTCTTCACAGCACATTTTAATATTAGTTTTTCCGCCTGTTAGAACGAAGAAACCTTCTTTCAGCGCGAAGACAGATTGATTTGAGCGATGTTCCTCTTATCTTTCTAAAAGGCCTTTATTTGTATCGCTAGATTTGATTCATTGCGTATATCCAGTGTTATTCAACTAAGCGATTAGACTCTGTTAGGTCAAACCACTAGCTTAGCTACCCAGTGCTCGCCTAATGCAAATCTATTTAGAAGAACATAGTTATCTGAATTATTTGTAAATCGGAGTCATTTATTTTAACACATTGATCAAGTGTTAATTTGTAACAGCAGCGAAGAAATCCTGCAAAGTTACACATTCTTGTGCTGTAAACTAGCGCAAAAGGATCTGCTGAGATCTAAAACATTGTATGCGTGCACGAACGCATCATTATTTAATTCACTCACGACTGAGTGAGGGTAGATCACAGTACCTCTGACTAACCACCAGAGGGCGACCTGTGTAAGCGTGGGACACACCCCACTCTCGTGACGTCGTTGTTGTGTGGGCTCACTGACGCCATCTCGTGGGCATTCTCCGTTAGGTCTGCTGCTTTTCTTTCCTCTTGTTTATTCCATTGTGGTCATTCCAATTTTTCCCTTTGGCTATTCTTAATCCTGTTATTTTATTGACTGCTATTATTTGGAACTTGGCATACTTATTTGGAATTTGGTTTAACAAGTTTTAATTCAAATTTAAATTTAGTTTCCCCTTCCAACACCGGGAATTCACTTACTGGAGGCACGCCACCTAGTGGGCCTTCCCCAGATAAGTCAATTTCCTTTCTCTCTCTCCTTTTATTTTTAGTTTATATTATTTTATTGCAATTTCTTCCTTTTCAGCTATTTCAGTAATTCTATTAGTGTTTCACTTGCATTCCTTATTATTTGAGTTAAGCCTCTCTTGTTTTGCACACTTGTTTAAATTTAATTAAACAAAGTTTTAATTTGAATTTAAATTAAGTTTTTCTGTGCCATCCATTGGCATTTGTTCATTTTGTTGCACTCCCCCTAGCGGGCAGTCCCAGACAAAGAAGGCTTTCTCTCTTTTCTCTTGAGATTTCACTTTGAGTTGTGTTATTTCTGCTTTTCAGATGGTTTATTCTGTTTAATATCTTTATAAGCTCCATTCTTTTACCCCATATACTTAATGATTTAAATTTGGTTTAAGCAAGAATTTAAATCTAAATTTACATTAAGTTGCAGTTGTTCAGCCATTTTGTGTACTTGCGGATAGTACTCCCCCTAGTGCTCTGTAGTGAAGTGACGGTTGTTTTCGGATTGAGTGCCAGTGAGCAGAGGCGCCTGGTCTGCCGGACACGACGCTGGCTGTGTGTGAATCTCTGACATTTCTGTTCTCGTGCTATTGGTGCTGACACGCAGCCGACATCAGCAATTGGACACTTCAGGTGTAGGAGTCAACGAGTCCAGCTGTCCACAAGGCCAATTTTGGTTAATTACCCTGATTAGGTGTCCGCACCGACGGAACCGCCCAATTTGTAGCAGTACACCACTGCGGTGACTGACTCCAAAGGGGGTTATCAGGCGAAACCCAACTTTGACTCGGCAGTCTGGCCGTTGACACGCCTCGCTTGGGTGTTGTCCAATTGTGCTAAAAGTCATTGCTGTTTGAGCGGTCGCACCGTGACACAAGGGGAGCAGGGTGCCCGGGGACACCGCAGTCGAGTGGTTGGAGCCGTCAGAGAGGTTAGCCCTGCCACTGAGTTCTCACCTGAACAATCCCAATTCACTCCAGGCATAGTTAAATGGTATACTGCCCATTCACTTCAAGTAATCCATAGAACATTAGATATTCTGTGAGCATTTAAGTGTTTGGCTTATTCTTCGGTTCTTAAGCCATACCATCCCCCTAGGGTGTATAACTCGACAGCGCCCTCGTCAGGCCTGCCATAAACCCCAGCAGTGATAGCAAGCTTAAGCCTTCTTCCTCCCCTCTATCTTTTCCTGTTCCTATTTTGTTTCTATTTATTTTTCTTTTCTCTTTAATCATTTGGTATCTTTTGTTCAGTTTTCTGTTGCTGTTCTCTTGTGTTTTTTTTTTCTTTCTTCTTTCAGTTCACGAAAAGGCAGAACCTATGAGAGCCATCAAGGAAAGCTGAATAATAGATCGACGACCCAAGCAGCCAGAGTCATTAGATGACCAACTAAGCTACCCGTCAAAATCTTTATTTAGACCCGGCGCTCACCCACACGAATCGGCCCCACCTGGCCATTCACGGCCATAGACGTTAAGTGTCTGGCCTAATATTCGACTAACTGTCTACCCCAGTTTGTCAAAATCACACTGCGTGCACAGAATTACATATTACCGTAGCTCGATTAATTTTGCACGGACTTGCATTGGTCTCTTTGTGCTGTCTTTCTCTCGCCAACAGTGAGCCACTATGTCCCGATCATCCAGCCCTGGCACCCACTGGGATCATCTCGAGACCTGGCTGAGTGACATGACCAACACGTTCCTGCCCAACGCCGCTGGGGACCTACAGCAACTGAGCAGAGAACAACTGGACGACGACTTGAACAGGCTGATGGCCCACGATCCGACGCAGAGCTACACCCACAAAGAATGGGCCAAGATCGTCGGTGGACTCGCCCACAACCTCATCGTCCAGGCACGTCTCAGCGAACAGAGCAACATCCAACTGGAGCAAGAAGCAACAGCGCTCAAGCTCCAGGCCGAGGAGGCCAGGAGAAACCAGGCCACTGCTCAACAGCGCCTAGACCAGCTACTCCTCGAGACCCAGAACCAGCACGGGACAGCGGATGAAAAGGACCCAGAGCTGCAGGAGAAGGTGGAAAGACTCCAAAAAGCCCTGGCAGAGCTCCATCTAGAGACAGAGCATAAAGAGCAGTTGGAGAACGAATCCAGAGAGGAACTGACTGGAAAACTCCAACAAAGTGGTGCTCTCCTAGCAAGAGTGGAGACTGAACTAAAAGAAAGGGACGCTAAGGCCAAGGCCTGTGAAAACCACCTGCAGGCGGCCCGAGCTGAAATCCTTTCTTTAGTACAACAAAGAGACTATTTAAAAGATGAACTTGACATTGTTCACAGAGAATTGAAATACTCTTATAACCTGCAAAGTTACCAGGGAGGGGAAACACCCATCACACGGTTTTCCCTGGCCCGTGAGCCCAGGCCTCCCAGTCAAGAGTCCCTTGTGCAAAAAGGGGGTGAAAGCTCACCGTTCAGGATGCCACCCTCCGGCATCCCAGACCCTTCATCGGCAACAAAGGGGTGGGAGCCTTTCCAGAAAGTCCGTGCCACAAGTCACAGCATGGCTCCCAAAGAACTTGACAAGCTTGCCAGAAACATTCCCACATTCACCCCAAACCCTGCAGGAGGCCACGACGTGCACGCCTACTTGCAGGACATAGACTTTCTTTTGCAAAATGTGCCCAACGTGAATGCATGGGACAGATTGTATTTGCTCAGAATCACGTCAAGCCGTGATGTGCGAAGCTTTCTAGATCGGCAATCAGAAACTGTCAAGTCCGACTACCAGAAGCTGCGACAGGCTCTGATCAGAGAGTTTTCTGACCCTGAATCGGACCAAGGGCTCATCGCTGCTATGGACCTTAAACAGGGCCGACTTGAAACTCCACAGGCTTACTACAACAGGCTGCGACGGGCCTACTTCGGAGCACGCAATGAGCCAGGCATGGAGGAGGACTTCAACTTCAGAACTCTGTTCCTCCGAAACCTGCATCCTGCGGTGAGTCATCACCTAGGAGTCCTGGCCTGTCCGCGCAGCATGTCTACCCAACAGCTGCGAGACTTAGTCCATAAGGCTCATGTCAAGCAAAAGACTGTTTCTGAAAAGACTGTAAAAAACCCAGCCATCTACCCTGTCTCTGCTCACTTTCAAAATGAACTGGCCCTAGAGGGCGCACAGCCACCCCACAGTGACAGAGTGTATAACAGGCCGTCAAAGCCGTTCCCAGCCAGCAGAGGGCAGCCTCACGCTGAGGGTGCCCGTCCCAAGCACCCGGCCGGACGCTCTGAAAGAACCTGGGACTACTCAGGTCCATCCAACAACCCAAAGGGTGATGCGGCGTGGAATGCCAGCCGACGGTCCAGAAATGGCAGACACTCATCTGCCAGAGCATCAAGTCCCAACAGCCAGCAGCGGAATGCCTCTCGACAGGTCCCTAACAAGCCCAAGTCTGAGCCCTCGCAAGAGCAGAACAGAGCAGCAGCGTCTGAGTCTGCGGAGATCTTGAGGATTCTCAAGGAACTGATCCAAAAGAAACCCCACAAGGAAGACAAGACAGAGAAGCCAGACTCCTTATGACTAGGAGTGAGGCCTGTCTCCAAGATCAGCTCTGACATTCCTCAGACAGAACCTAAACCCCAGATCCCTGCTGACCAGCCACTGACCACAGAAACAGCTCACGCATCACTAAATGACAGCATCTCTCAATCACCTCAGCTGATGGTTGCACACCCGGAGCAGACCAACACCTTTCATCACGCTGTCAACAAAGACTCCAAGGTACCAGAAAGTGCTGTTTTGGTTGTCTGCCTCCCTAACGAACTGCAAGAGACCGGCCCCAACTGCCTATCGGTCAGCACACAAGCCCCAGTACCAAGACTCCTGGGGAATCTGATCGAAAAGGGGGTGGCCCGGAAACTCTACCTCACCATCACTGTGGAAAATGATGTGAAAATTGAAGCCCTGGTAGACACCGGCGCAGATCTCACTTTGATGTCATCAGACCTCTTTGATAGACTCAGAGCTGAAGCTAAGAGACAGAATCGAACTCTTAAATCACAAAAATGTGAGTTGAATGTGCAGTCATACAGTCAAGATGAGGTCCAACTTGAACAGATAGCTCCCATTCACCTGACCATCGGTCCAATGAGCCTGGTACATCCTGTGTACATATCACAAATGGACACATTTCCCCTTCTCATTGGCAAAGATCTGCTAGATCGCTTTGAGCCCTTATTGGACTTCAGACAGCTGAAAATTTGGGCTCAAGTACGAGAACCTCTGTCTCTCCAGTCACCCAGATCACCTGAGCCAGACTGTCAGGTCACCGAGGTCACGGGAAATCTCACAGCTAGGCGTGAGAACATCGTCTCAGCACCAGAGCAAAGTTCAAGTTCGCTACTCTGCACTCTGCAACTTAACAGAGACTCTGACTCCTACTGCCCTAAGGTCATGGCAGACCTGCAACTGAATGATGCAAAGACAACAGACATTGTTCTCGCACTGTGGGCTGACAACTCAGCCATCAGTCACACACTCTTCAATGCTCTCATTGAGGACACACCTGACCTTCCGTCTGCCAAAAAGCGTACCCGCTTCCCTTTGGACCCTCATCTGTCAACCATGACAACTGCCAAGGGCATCTGCGTTTTGAACTTGAAATGGAACGGCCGGTGTTTGACTCATTACTTCCTGGTTCTTCGGGACCTGCCACATGACGTCTACATTGGAGCGGACGTTTTGATTCGCCTCAAGGCTCATGTAGACTTTATTAACGAGGTGGTGTGGGCCCCAATGACCTCACAGCCCCCTGTTACGCCCGTCGACACTGAGAACCTCCTGTCAGGCCAGACCATTCCAGAGGTCTGCACCCTGGTCAGTGAACAAGGAACTGTAGTACCAGCTTACACCAAAGGGGTTGCTGTTCGGCTCAACATGCGACGTGGTCAAACTCTAAACCACACACTGGGTTTCTTTCAACAGTCACCTGAATGCGTAGAACTTGGACTCACTCTGGAAGCCACTCCCCTCACGGAAGTGTCATCCCGCGTAGTCTACATCCTGTTCAACAACTGCACGGCAACAGACATTGGAATTCCCAAGGCCTACCGCTTGGGTTGGCTAGTGAGTCACGATTTCCATGACTTTGATCTCACTTTACCAGTCATTGGTTCAATCCCATCTGTAATGATACCAGAAGGGAGCTTGGACAATACAGTGTTCACAGCACCCTTCAAGATCATTTCCATAACGTCTGTCATGCCAGTGGCCACAGAACAAGTATGCAGAACGGAGCTGACAGAGGACCGACACCTTACAGTGTACACAGTCTCTAACCAGCCTGCTTGTGAGAGTGATGAAATTGCTTCACCACTGACTGCTGACTTGACCAGTGACACAACAACAGAGGAGCCATTTCCAGGATTTGAGACTCAGGTCCAACAAATTCTGAAAGATGCAGACGCCTTAAAGAACAATGCAGACCGTCAAAAACTCAGACAGGTCCTGTACAAGTTCAAAGCATCATTTGCCAAAGACTCTTTAGACTGTGGCCTCACTAACCTTCACACGGTGCGTATTCCAACACACCCAAATGCTCCTCCCACTTTCGTCAAGCAATACAAGATTCCCATCGCCTCACATGAACCAGTGCAGGAAATCATCGACTCCATGCTTGACAAAGGTGTCATCCGTCCATGCAACAGCACCTATTCTGCCCCCATATGGCCCGTTCTCAAGCCAAACGGCAAGTGGCGACCTACAATCGACTACAGGAAGTTGAACCAGCAAGTGCCGCTGTCACGATGGCCCATGACACAGCTGGAGCAGGAACTACCTAGAATCAAAGGGGCCACAATCTTTTCTACACTCGATGTAGCCTCGGGATTCTGGACCATACCCGTGCATCCAGGGGATCAACACAAGCTGGCTTTCACCTTCTGCAACCGACAGTACACTTTCACAAGGTGCCCGTTCGGCTATGCCAACTCACCAGCTGAGTTCAACATCTTCCTGAACAAAGCATGTCCAGATGCCAGAATTAGAGGGAATTTAATTTATGTGGACGATGTTTTGATGAAAAGCACAACTGTGGCTGACCACCTGAAAGAGATAGACCATGTTCTAACCCAGTTAACGGCTGCCGGCGCAAAGATTGCCCTCCATAAAGGACAGTGGTGCCGAACCAAGGTCAATTATGTGGGTCTACTCATCGGATCCCAGGGAATTGAACCACAGTCCAGCCGTGTCCAAGCCATTCAGAACATCAAGCCTCCCACCAATGTCTCAGAGCTGCGCAGTTTTCTAGGTGTCTGCAACTACTCACGGCAGTTCATTGAGAACTACTCGGACATTGCACGACCTCTAACTGCCCTGCTGAAAAAGGACTGCCCGTTCGTCTGGACAGAAGCTCAAGCAACTGCCATGAATGAACTGAAACGACATTTATGTACAGCTCCATGTCTGGCTTATCCTGATCCACAGAAGGAGTTCTACTTGGATGCTGGATTCTCCAACGACTGTCTTAGTGCTGGTCTTTACCAACGATACGACCAGGACAAAAGAGTGGTTGCATATGCCAGTAAAACACTTCTATCACCAGAGTGTAAATATTCAGACTGTGAAAAGGCTTTGCTCTGCACTGTATGGGCTATCCAAAGATTCTCCAACTACATTGGAGCACAGAAGGTTATTATAGAGACTTGTCACCAGCCTGTCACGTTCCTCAACAGCCAACGCATCCGAGATGGTGTGGTCACCAATTCACGCATAGCCACATGGTTGATGGCCCTCCAGGGGCGCAGCGTTGAGGCACGATACGCTCAAAATCACAAGTCTGTGCTGGGCAACGGCTTGGCCGCCTGCCAAAACTGCTCTGATGACACACCAGCTGCGACGCTGGACGTAGAGAGACCCCAACAACAACCACTGTCTTGTCACAGGTACTTTGAAGAGAATGCGTGCCGGGGCATGCCCACTGCCTACGTCGATGGATGCTCCTACAACCATGAGGGCACCTTAAAGGCAGGTGCAGGGGTGCTATGGTTAAACAACTTACCGTGCTTACCGCGATACTTCAAGTTGGGTCCCCAGTCATCACAGTATGCTGAGGTTGCAGCCATCCTCATAACCCTTCAAATTGCTTCAGCCCATAACATCAGAGAACTCCTCATTTGCACAGACTCAAACTATGCCAGACTCAGTTTCACATGCCACCTTCCGGGCTGGAAACAAAATGGCTTTAAGACCGCAAATAACAAGCCGGTCAAACACCAACACCTGTTCCAAGCATGTGATGACATCACTCGAACACACGACATGATCATCTACTGGAAAAAGGTGAAAGGCCACTCAAAGCAACCAGGCCTTGACAAAGACTTGAATGACCAAACCGATGCCCTTGCCAAGACTGGCGCATCACATGGCAAACCATGGTCACCTCCATCCCAGCCGCCCACCCATAGTGTGGCAGCAATAACTCGCAGTCAGCGAACAGTTCCTGCAACTGTGCCTGCTTCACAGCCACTATCGCTTGCCCCACAAATTTCCAGCAATGACATAGCTGATCTACAAGCTTCTGACTCTTCCATACAGGCTATGATAAACCACCTCTCAGACCCCTCCAACCACCCGATCGCAGCATCTGACCACATTGCGGCCCCTGGCCTCAAACGCTTGCTAGAGAAGAAGGACATGCTGCGTGTGGACAAAAACATCCTGTGGTATGTCCCTGACGCCCTCACCGCGCCAAGGCTTGTGGTGCCACAGGGCCAAAAGGGGGTCATGCTAATGTACGCCCACGACGCACCATTTGCCGGACACCATGGTACCAAAGCAACTTATGAGACTTTGAAACAAGTGGCATACTGGCCCGGCATGCAGCAAGATGTGGCAGAGTATGTCAGAGGGTGTCTGGTTTGCTGTCAATTCCAACCAGCAAACCCAAATCACAGAGCTCCACTGCAACGCAGAGGAGTCACATTCCCATGGTCGGACCTCCAAATAGACTGGGTGGGACCTCTGCCCAGGTCGACAAGAGGTAACAAGTACTTCCTCACGGTGGTGTGCCAATTCACCAAGTGGGTAGAGTGTCTTCCAGCACCTAACGACACTGCCCAGACCACGGCATACCTCCTGATGAACCACATCTTCTCCAGGTTCGGACTGCCACTGAGAGTCAACTCTGACAGAGGCACTCACTTTACAGCTGACATCATGCAGCATATGTGGAAACTCCTGGGTATACAAGCTCAACTGCACATCAGCCACCATCCCATCTCATCAGGGCAAGTGGAACGAACCAATCGAACTGTGGTCAGCATGCTGAGGAAATATGTGTCGGCTAACCAGAAAGACTGGGATGTGAAACTTCCTCTGGTGCTTATGGCCATCAGAGCTACACCGCAGGAGTCAACACGTGTGTCTCCCTTTGAACTAATGACAGGCCGGCAGATGACACTGCCGCTGCACCTGCTGTATCAACCGGGAGACTCCAGCCTTGTCGCAGCCTACACCACTCACCAGTACCTTGACGAACTACACAGACACCTGAGAACAACATTTGCTTTTGCCCAACAACAGCTTCAAAAGAGTGCTGAGGGCCAGAAAGCATATTATGACCGGAAAGCATCACACCAGGAACTGACGGTGGGTGACAGGGTCTGGTACTACCGTTTCATCCAGCCACCCAAGACAGCCTCCAAGCGGCTGTCAAAGAAACTTCTGCCTCACTGGATGGGACCTTATGAGATTGTAGACAAACTTTCCCCTGTTGCGTACCGAATCCAACTGAGCCGGGGACAGAAAGACCCAATTTTCAAGTGGGTCCACCGTAACCAAATCAAAAGACATGTGGCTGCTGACAGAGACAGGCAGGGAGGGGACAATGCAAGCTAAACTCTGTTGCAATCCTCGGAGCTAAAAGACTGTCCTCACCAACAAAGGACATCCCTCGCTGACCTACCAATCCCCCCCCGCTCTCTCTCTCTCCCTCTCTTCTGTGCCAGGATGCTGCTGTGGCTCACCCTCCTGTGCCTCCAGGCAACCAGAGGACAGCTGTCTGACCTAACATCACCAGGTCCAGCATCTGACATTGAACTGAGGGGACAAGCAGGACAACTGAAACCCACCTGCTGCCCGACCATCATGATCCACTTGCCAGAGGAACGTCCCACGATGTTCCAAACATGAACGTCGTCGGCCGAAAGGGGGACTGTAGTGCCTGGCCTGGACCGGATCATGAACGACCAATTCATTTTAGGTTTTAAGAAAAGCTTTTAACTCTCTGAGTCGCATAAGTAAATCTTAGTCGGCTCCGAATGTCCTGGTCCCCCCCACGGACAAGTGACACTTTAAGTGTCGAGGTGCGAGACAAGGCAGAATCCCTTTGGATCTTCAAAGAGATACTAATCAGCTCACACCAAATTCCTTGTCCCTCACAAGACCAGTGGAATGAATTCCACGCACACACATAGAGACATTCATCAAAATATGAATATTCCCTAAGTGTTTTTCCTGTGCTTTTCTTTTGTATGCATGTCTATATTACTCCCACTTAGTTACATCTTTTAGTTGTGTTAGTTTCACTGTAAAATGCTTATATTTCAATGTAAGAACATTTACTTCCTAAAAGAGAGTCAGAAACATGCGTTTCTTGGATTCAAAACGTTCCTCTGTTAATTTCATACCTAGATATTGGTGTCTTATTGTGATAATATGCATTATTCTACTTTTAAGGTACTTTGGAGGGAAAAGAACCCAGCTTAAGCACCTCTGTAGATAATGCAAATTAGGCCATAAAAACAGACAAAGGAACGTTTTCCCGCTAAAAGTCCATGTTCCCTATTGGTCCGTACGGCCCAGAATGGGTGTGACTGGAGTTACCTTTATAACACCTAAACACAAGCGGAACCACGCTCAGTCGTTTTCATCTTAGACGAGACACACTTCTTTCTTTCATTTTCCGGCATTTTACAAACAGTTAATTCCGTTTTGAAATTCCCGCCGAAGAATCACCTCAGGAAGAGACCAATAGAAACTCCAGCTCCGCACGGAAGTTTGAACGGCATTCACCACAGCACAAAGTACAAATGCAAGTATCTGAATTAATTTCGATGCGCTTTAACTTTATTGTCTGAAGTGATTTCGTTGCTGGCTCTCAAAAGGTTGAACTGTTTGTAATCTTGCCTTCTTTGATCAACTCTTTCTTTCTTTCCTTTCGTTATTTTATTGTATGCTCTGCTTAGATTTAGTTGTATGTATTTGTGTATATATATCATATATTAAACACCTTGTATTCACACAATTCGTTGTCTCTGGGTAACTCATACATGAACCAAGTCACTTTAACGTTTGATTTCGCTAGCTTTATGCTTTTTAAATACTAGAATAAGTTTCCTTTTCGTGGCCAGAGAAGAAAACTTCCTTTCTAGAATTGATAAGAAAATCGGACTGATAGTTTTGCTGGACAAAACAAACCAGTCTTTCTAAATTAATTCTAAACTTAGAAATAATTTTAGATCATATATGTTCATGATTAATTATAATTCATTGTAATTGATTATCGACATATACCTAATTCCCTTCGTGGTTGATTCATATTCACGATTAGTCATAACGTGTTGTGATTCGGTTGTGAATATATTTCATCCATTTGAGCAAGTTGCTACATTTGAAATATATATCTTTTGTAAATGTATAAATGTCTTTAGTAGTTTAGTAGTGCAAATATGATATAATATTCTATCAATGTTTTAAGCATTTCATAAAGGTCTTTACTAGATATGCACTGGGGGGGCTCTGGTTTAGAATAAAATCTAAACCCTTGAACACTCTTGTTACAAGCGTCAGTCAAGGTTATTCATTCCAAGTTAGAGGAGGGGACTGACTTCACGTCATTATACCTAATATTGTATATTATCTTTTCTAATATTTCTTACATTATATATATATATACACCAAGTGGCGTTCCAGGTGATATTTAGAGTAACAGCTACTGTTCGGTTTCATTTTTTGGAATGTAACGCAGAGCAGGGGTGGAATAATAGTGTGAAATGGAGGAGATTTTTTTGTGATTTTGCCAGGAGCAAAGACTGCATGGGTTTTTTTGAAAGAATTTCTCTCACCAGACAGTGGAGAGCAGGATAGAAAACCCAAAATGAAGCAGAGTGATTAAAGAACACCCTGAGCGTGGAAGGAAAACTCCTGCCGTTCCATTCCACTCACAACTCTGTTCCAGTCCATGTGTTGCTTAGTAACATGCGAAGCTTGATGCTTTGGCTTTCTTTTGCTTTGGTCAAACTAATTGACCATTTGTTTTAAACATAAGGTGCATGATATTGACTTGTTAAATTGCTTAGGATATTGATAATATTAACTTTAATAACTGCTTGTGCAACACTGCTTAATTATAACTTGATGTCAATACATTACATGCTGAATTTATTTTAACACAATACCTCTCTTTGGCTATCCCAGCCAACAGGACAAACGTCCACAACGCAGGGAACGTGTTCTGGGGGTTTGGGTTCAGAACACAAATTTTGGTCAACCTCAGAATCAGATCCATGATGGGAACGGACACACGACACCGTTCTCTGGGCCTCCCCGGGTCCACACACAGCCGAGCACTCACCAGGCTCAGACACCTGCCATCTACATCACTCACACACACATTTATATGAATATATGCACACAACTGCCAGAATGATCAATACATTTTCTTGGCTCACACCGAAGGATTTCTCTGTGCATAAAAAAAATCTTTGTAATCTGGTTCTAGTGTGCTGGACCTCACCTTAAAACTATCTAACTTGCTAATTCATTTTAGTCTCATACACTTTGGCACATTACCTGGCAGGACAGATTTGGGAGTTGCAGATTTCAGTTCTTCGTGGTTTAGAGTCAAGTGTACAGTCAGAGTCAGGCAGCTCCACTTTCACCGTACCCTGCTTCTGAAAACACGTCACAGAGCGCACTCGCTCTCCCCCACCACAGGGGGCGCTGCAGGGTCCAAACTCTCCAATCTCCCAGCTGTAACAAATACACAAATCAAACTCCTGTATTCAAAATCCCTGCCCAAAATTACACCATCCCTTGCATTCATCCACACTCAAGTGTTATAAATGTTATTTATCATGAAATGTTTGGGATTGTTGGTAACCCTGTCATTTCTGCACCACTGCAGCCTTCTAACAGACTGCATTGTGGGCAACAACACAACAATCGTAAGTACCCTTGTGAAACATAAATGTGGGTCTTCCCTGTTGAAAAAACCCAGCACAAGCTGGTTAGGTATGTTTTGAAGCATGGCAGGTGGTTTGAGCTGGTTTATGCTGGTCCTGAACTGGTGCTAATTGCTTAGGATCCTCTTAGGATCAGCCACTTGTTCCTCTGAGGCAAAACTATGAATCACTGAAAGGCACCTGGGTGGGCAATTTGGTAGAAAGCAGGGCTGCAGCATATCTGGTGTTTGAGGGGATGAACTACAGAGCTCATCTTCCAGATGCTCGAGTGTGACCACATCTACACAGTGCTGACTGATTTTCTGGATGCCTATGACAGAGAGATCAATGAGTTCAAACAGAAAGTATATAGATGGTTTATATATGAAAAATGTTTTATTACAGCAATATATGGTTCATTATATAAATGCAAATATATTTACGATAATATATTATTCTATAAATACATTTATAAAGATAAATATCCAAGCCAATATCCATATTGTCCATATTTATTGTAAAAATTGTATATATTTTTTTTCCTTTAATGCTTTTTATCCAACACATACAGTATATATAGTTATTTTAGGAAAAAGAAGCCAAAATCTTGTTTGGCTCATTAAAGAAAACTGCACTGAACAGTTCATACAAATAGTTGTATGAAAGTATTTTTACTGTGTTTCTGCATTTTCTGTGAGCACAAATCATTAATATAGAATCCAAACAAAGTTTTATTAAGCATAGCCCACAGCCCTAGTTAAAATTTGTTCAGTTGAGATGAATGAAGTTGACAAAACTGATTACATGTAATGTGTTTATGTGTCCAGAATGTAACCCCTCGTGCGTTCCCTATCAGTCACTTCGACGTTGTGTCGATGTACTGACACTAGGGGTACCCTGAGAAAAGGCCAACGAGAACTGGCAAGTGGCATTTACATACACAACTTCCTTGGACATACGAGTATAAAAGGAGATGGAGTGCATCCACAAATTAAGATTTGTTCTTTGGAGTCAAGTGGATGTCAACAAAGACAAACGCTCATTCCATTCATCTCAACTTGCTGGTCTCTCCACCCCACGCACAGATAAGTGTAATGAGAGCTTCCCTAGGCACTGAAATTAAAAAGCAATTAAAAGAGCAAGCTTTCCTCTAAAAGAGCAATGCACTGGCAGAGTGTTTTAAAGATACCTTTCCACCTGTGTGTTCCTTGGAGGGCAACATGAGGGTAATATGAATAACAATGGGAACGTTTTTTTTTCTGGGTCAATCCCCATGGGCCTCCCATTCGTCGTCAAGCTTATTGTGCCTGGTCGAGTTCCCGGATGAGTTAGGTAGCCGATTCCAATTTCTCATTCGGGGCACTGGATGAGGATGAAGTGTTGATTCGTCAGGGCTTATCCCTTCCGATACTAAGGACTTGGCTGGACTCCCACCATTGAGTGTGAGAGCTCATTCTGCGTTCAGTGCGGAATTGGCAACCATGCTTGCACCAGCCGCCCTGTACATTGGGCTAGAGTGGATTCCTCCTCCATGTCCTGAGCATTCGTGGCTGGATGATTGGTACCTGGGCTCGGAGCACAACTCACAATGGCCCGTCGACGAGGGTGTCCGCCTGAAGCAGCTGCACCGACTCCGCCACAGCCCGGCTGCAGATTTGAGCCTCCCACAGGAAAGTGACACCGCCTGTCCATCAGGCAAGCGCCGAGAAACTAAGAGAGGCTTCGAAGCACCCATGATATGGGCAACCCAGAGATTGTGGAGGCTACTCTTTCACAGGTGACAGTGATCGCACTGCCCCTTCCCCCAGTGGAGAGCCAGGTGAAGAATCTTGTTTTCATTTCCTTTTATTCTGCAACTCACCCAAAAGACAGCGATACCCACATTTTTGGAAAAGAGAGCTGCTTCCTCACTCTCTGGGTCACACAGTTCACAGCTTGAACATGAACAGGTGCAACAGGGTCAGGACGTGACGCCTTCCAAGTGAGGAAGCTGCTCTTTTTCAAAAATGTGGGTTCTGCTGCCTTTTGGGTGGGCCTCAGGTATGTCAAAAACAATTGTCCTTCTGATGCCACTTCTGGTGACACCTTCGTGTCACGCTGGCTCATCAGGACACTCCGACTCAGCTATGCGATTCAGTCCCTCCAGCCAAGATGAAGAAAGGGTTTTACAGTCTTTCTTACTTTATTGTAAGAAAGGCACTGGGTTAGACAAATCTTAGATCTGCTTGTTTTGATTCAGGCCCTCTACAACCTCCTGTTCAAGATGTTGATGCAGAAACGCATTTTGACATGCATTCGACATCAAGATTTGTTTGCAGGTATAGACATGAAAGACATGTACTTTCATGTCTCAATTCTGCCTCAACACAAACCGTTTCTTTGGTTTGCTTTTTAGGGTCAGGCATACCGGTACAAGGTAATCCCTTTTGGGCAGTCCCTTTGTCCTGGTGTCTTCATGAAAGTTGCAGAGGTTTTACAATCTTTGGATTGAGCCAGTACAAACAGGTAAACTGCGGACAACTGGCTAGGTGTACCCCTCGCACACAATCCCTTTCCCCTCCCTGAGGTAATAACATGTGCTTTTTGGTCAATGAGAGTTCCCTGGGCTGGCAAACCCTGGAAGTCCTACTAACCTTTAGGACCTTGTGACAGCCGAATTCGGCTGAGGAATTCGCTGCCAGGCCCAGCACTCATGAAGTATGACTTTTCAGGTCAACCCATGTACTTGAGGCTAGGTGCTCCATACATAGTGATTCCCTGACAGCAAAAAAGGTAAGTTCTCAGTGGCCTTTTCTCTAAGTATGAGAGGGATGGTTTGGGGCAACCCCTTAGTGTCAGTACATCGACACAATGTCTTATTGCCTCCATTAGGGAAAGGAGGTTACAACAGTAACCAAAATGATACCTGTGCCGCAGGTTACTGAGCAGGCAGATATGACAGTGGACCATCTGCCCTGAACGGCTCTCTCCAATGAAACAGCACCAGATGAGTAATATTGGTATGAAATATTTGGACTGGTGAGGTCTCCATACTCTTGCCCATATTTCCGAAACACCTAAAAAAATGGCAAATACAGTAACAATGATTACATAAACGAATGTCAATACAGAAACAAAGAAGGATGATAATTCAGATGCTGCACACCTGTATGTGGATCTTGTCTGTGACTGGTCCAGAAATTGTGAGCTCTTCAGTTTGAGGTTGGTGGTCAGGTGCGAGGTAGAGGTTATAGATTATGGGGCTTTTCTCCAGGGGTGAGGGGTATGTGATGCTTAGCCCTGGGTTTCCATCTCCGGACACCACATATTTATCATTTAATAACACCGCTGCAGAAAAGACCATTTCTTTCTTTGAACTGTATTTATTATTTTGTTGGGCATTATACTGTGCTCCTAATATATATATATATATATATATATATATATATATTGTTAGAAATATTAGAAAAGATAATATACAATATTAGGTATAATGACGTGAAGTCAGTCCCCTCCTCTAACTTGGAATGAATAACCTTGACTGATGCTTGTAACAAGAGTGTTCAAGGGTTTAGTTTTTATTCTAAACCAGAGCCCCCAAAAAACATTGCAAAAGCTCCACGACCCCGCCGTTAAAAAATATATACCGACATTTACCTAGAAATACATTTATTAACAAGTTAGAATTTCAAGCGAATTATGAGAACTATGACGTAAACATTCTTTACAAATATATTTAAATCCATAACACTAACCTTACATACGTTCAAAAAAATCTAATTTTAGAACAATTGGAATATTTGAATTATTTTAATATATTGATTTGGACTAGCTACGGCCTGCCTGCAACACCGCTACACAGTTTGGGAAGCGCTGCTCTAAACTATTTAATAACTAAATATTCTGCTAAATTGAATTCTCTCAGATGCTCAGATTCCATCATACAATACAGTTTCAAAACCAAACTTTGTAAACAACAGTATTGAGACCTTCTAACCGGACTCACAACTGTATTCTGCTGTGTGAACACAGCTATACTCACCAAGGTGTGTAAAAACTGGCTTTGTGTTAATCACATAAACCTGAGAGGCGTTCAAAGGAAGGGTGAGGAAAGTGACATACTCTTGAAAATACAACAAACAAAAAGAGGTTATTATACATATAGAAAAGCAAATAATTAGACAAATGATGGATATGTCTAAGAATGACCCCTACTTACCTCCAACCTTTCCACCTGAATAGGTGTTTGAGATGAACTGGCAGGCGGACCCATTGCCTCCACACACCCCACACACATCTTCCAACTTCCCCGAATGCATTGCTCCATCACAGCCAAACAGCTAACCCGGGAAAGAAACCGTATGGAGAAATTAAACTGAATATTGAATATTCATACAGTGTCCAATTTAAAAGCCGAGGTGAGCAAAACCGTACTTCAATTAAATAAAAAGTAAACTTTGTTTACTTTACGTCATGGGTGGCATTACCTGGCACTTTCCACCCAGACAGGCAGAAATGGAACCACGTGGCACAGTATTACCAGCCTCACATCGCGTCCCATCAATGAACTGAGACCCACGACTCACCATGAAGTCCTGCTCACGTGAGCGACACATCAGTTTACACTGAGCATCACCTGGAAGGGAGAGAAAGACATTCGAACAGAGAAAACGATGAAAGACAAATTCAACTGGAAGACCTTTTTTAGGTTCACCTGAGGTGTAGCTGACAGCAGGGATCCAGGTGTAGACTGATCTGGAGTCTGTAGACACGGAAAGAGGCTGTTGGTCTGTGGCTGAGCATTGCTGAGACATGAACTCCAGCTGAATCGACTCACAGGGCTGTAACAAACAACGGCAATGGCAGGTACTGTATGTTACCATGAATTTACTTGGTTTACTTTGTTTAGTAACATAATTTAAAGTTACGTCTTCAATCTTTCTTGCACTAAAACAGAAGTAACTTTTATTTTACAGGTTTATATTAAAATGTTTCACCCTCTCTCAGACCGTTAACCAGGCTGTTTTTGCTACTGTACCTTTAACACTTGCAAATGGCCTCTGTTATTAAGGTGCAGTCACACTACACTGTTCCATTGACTTCTGCTACTTTATTATACTTCACTTTATTTTTCTTGCACTACTGAAAGAGTTGTTGAAAGATTAGTGATGTGACACTGAAGTCATGTGACAGTGGAGTAACCCCTGACGCAAGTCCTACTCGCCCCGCTTTGTGCGGGCCTCGAACCCGGGGTCTCTGGCGTGGGTGGCGGATGCTCTAACAAGGTATTAATTCTAACAAGCAGTGAGGTTTATTTGCACAGCGACTACTAGCTGGCCTCCGTTACAGTGGCATAGTTTGTTTATAGCCTAACCTTCGTTTGTTTTTTACCTCTGCTGATTTCAGGGTTTTAAAATATTCTATATATTAATCAAATAATATTAAAAGTTCATTTCTGAAGATTATCTTGATGAACAAAATGTGCAGGCATCAATAACTTTTGTTGATCACTGAGCTCATCTACAACAACAATCCAAAAGCCAATAGAAAAATCCCATTTGGTTTTTGTCGGGGAACCAGGGTGATGCGAACTTGCAGCGCCATATTGCATTAACTAATGCATTAACTAACAACTTAAACATTAATGTAAAGTGTTACAAAATCATTGAAAATGAGGTAAATAACAGAGGAAACCTGTTTAACTGTGCTCACACCTCAACACAGAAAGAGTAAATGCTATTTAGCAACAAATAAAACCAAAAGAAAGACCAAAAACAGGCCAGCATACAGATATCACTGCAGCCTCGTGTCAGCGCATAGGTACAACCCTTAATTTGACTAACAGAGGCCCAAAGTAAACATGCTATTACCTGCTGATTACAAAGTTCAGCTTCTATGTCCTGTCCTTTACAGACAGAACCACCAAAGGCTGCCCTGAAACACAGAAACATCACTCTAAATCCTCCCATCAGTGTGGGTTCCAATATATAACCGCTAGTTTCTCAGCAAAAAATATATCATGCATATATGTGTTCACATTCACAATACGGTCATGCTGGATACTGCATACTACATCCCAAATTTAGTTGGCGTTTGTATTGGTGTGGTAATCTGAGTAGTTGTTATTGTACTATATGCTCCTATTTCTAAGACCAGCTGTCCCTGTCATATTCTCACTCTCGCACCTTGGGTTGTTGCACTGTCTCCTGCGGGAAGTGATTCCTCCTCCGCATGTTCGTGAGCAGGGAGAGAATTCAGACCAAGAAGACCATGAGCCGTGAACCATCATGGAGGAACCCAAAGTAGAAGGAGACACACACCGACCCTTAAAACACCACTAAAGCAACACAGAAAGAGAACAGTCACACGAATCTTAAACTGTTTTGTAAAAAATATATATGAAATTTTGTTGTATAAAAAAACGAATTCTAAGAATGTTCTAAGAATGTTATCAAAACCCATATTTAAATCTGTATGTAATATATTTAATACAATATAAACACATTGGTCAATATGTTTAGTCATCTCAAACATATTACATAAAATATGAAAAAATGCAAGGACATATGAAGATCTATATGCATATTAATTCAATGTAAATAAGTGTCGGTCACAGCAGTGTGTCACCTGACTGGGCCCACACTCCGTCCCATCCAGGAGCGGAACAAGGAGACGAGTACATGAGCTACGGTCACGAGGGTTGATATGGCAGGACAGAACACGGCAGCTCGCCTTCATGACACCAGAGAGAAAACATCACCACATTTAACCTCAGTAGAATGTCCGAGTGAGATATTTATTGACAAAGTAAAAATTACAATCAAAATGTGATACTAAATCTCTTATAATGATTTTTTTAAATGTCTGTTATGCTCATCAAATCTGCATTTATGTGATCAAAATTACAGTAGTACTATTGTGAAGTATTATAAAAAAATTTTAAAATAACTTTTCTATTTTATTATATTTTACAAGACAGTGTAAGTGCCACTGTAATGGCAAAGCCATTGAATTGTAAGCATCATTTCTCTCCTCAGAGTCACGTGATCCTTCAGAAACCATTTTAATATGTTGATTTGGTGCTCAAGAAACATTTCTTCTTATTATAAATGTTTAAAATGTTTGCAGCTTAATATTTGTGTTGAAACAATTATTTTTATCAGGATTCTCTGGTTTGTTTTTGAAAAATAGATAATTTGTAATATTATCTTCACTGTCATTTGATCAATTTAAAGGTGCAATGTGTAAAATTTAGGAGGATCTATTGACAGAAATGCAATATAAGCTACATAATTAAGTTTTGAGTGCTGTATAAAGACCGTATGTTAGAATGAGCCATTTCTATCTACATACACAGCGGGTCCCTCCTCCATGTCAAGTTGCCTTTATGCACCGCCATGTTTCTACAGTAACCCTAAACTGCTCTACAGAACGCGTTTTGTGTCTATGTTCGTTGTTGTTTTTAGAGGCAGCTTACATCTTCACTACATTGAATCCGCAGACAAAGAAAGAGCAAGAGGTAGTCGTCTGGTTTATTAGAAGCAGAGACCGTTATTTGTTAGAAAAAACCTCATTGCTTGCTTGGCTATCTGCTGTCTCAGACGACATCTTTGTCGGCCGCTGTAGCTTTTTTTTTTTTTTTTTGACGTATACGCGTTTCTAATTTATTTAAAAAATATGCCTTTTGTGTCACAACCAGTAGCCAGAATCTTTCCACTAAAATGATTTAAAAATACAAACTCCGGCAGAATGTTCATTTCCGTGAGACGTCAGCTTCTCTAAAAGTGCTTTGAAAGGGAGGGGGTGAGCCGTTGGTTGCAATTCATAATCACTACGTCTTTAATATAATGCATCCTTGCGTAACAAAATTGATTTCCGTAAAAAAAATAAAAAACAATCTTACTGACCTCAATCTTTTGAAAAGTGTACATGCATATAAATTCTGCAGTACTCTGTGAAAATAGACTAGAAATACTGATGACTCATGGTGCATCATACAGATTTGTGCCCAGATGATCCCCACCCCCTAATACCATCTGTCTATGATTAGTGTAGAAAATTATGTTCATGTGATGTAACATAGCATACTGTTTTTTTTTTGCTCTTATATTACACACAAACTCACTGTATCAGTAGGAACCACATCAACACAAAACAGAGAACAGCATTGATCAAGCAATTTCAGGTCTTCTTTGATGATGATAAATGTCAATGATGTCTCTTTCTCACCATATCATCTTTAGTGAAAGAACAAGCAGTCGCTGAGTTTCCAAATGCTATACGGCACTGATCATCCACTCCATAGAACAGACCGGGCCTCCAGTCCTGCACTGAACCACCCAGAACCGGAACATCCTTAACACACTCTGCCTTACCAGCACTACACAGCAGAGAATGAACACGCACTCATGTTAAAAGAGCATTTTTTTATTTATTAGATGATTATTTTTTTATTTATTAGGTGATTTTTTAATTTTTTTTATTAAATCTTTTATGCTCATCAAACATGTATTTGAGCAACAATACAGTAAAAACATTGATACTTTGAATAATTATTACAACTTACAATAAATGGTTTCAAATGTTAATAAATTGATATTTATTTAAATGTAGACTATTTCTGTGATGGCAAAGCTGAATTTTCAGCAGCCATTTCTCCAGTCCTCCAGAAATCATTCAAATATGCTAATTTGGTTCCCAAGAAACATTTTGAATTATTATCAAAGTTAAAAAAAAAAGTTTTGTTGCTTATGATATATTTGATTTTCAGGATGTTTTTGATGAATAGAAAGTTCAAAAGAACAAAATTTATTTGAAAGAGAATTTTTTGATACATTGTAAATGTACTTTTGATCAATTCAATGACAATATATTAATTTAGTATTAATTTTTTAATTTTTGTACAAAAATATCTTACTGACCTTAAACTTGATTAGTAGTTTGAGTCAAATGGATGAATAAAAAAATACATTAATTAAACAAAAATAAACTAAATATATAAACTAAAATAAATAAAAAAACTCAAATGTACCCAAACAAAGTATTTCGACATTTTATTGAGTAATGTCCAGATTGTTGATTCTCATAAAGCCTGTCACAAATATGTCCTTGTCATGGTTATGGACTTTTATATTCTGTTTTGTTCCCTCTGCTCCATTTAGTTTTGGTTTCCTTGGTTACTTATTACCTCCTCATTTGTTTCTATGGTTACATATAATTATCACCTGTCAGTCATTATGTTTGCTTGTCAGTTCTCATATGTGTCTAGTGGCTTGTTATTTTTCCTACGTTTCTCTGTGTGTTTCTGAGTGTTATGATGTTTAAATAAATTCTGAGTTCTTATCCCTCCAAATATCTGAAACATTGTAAAAATCATTGTATATTTTTTTTTTTTTTTTTTTTTACATTTAAATCAGTAAATGAAGATTCAGGGTTTTTTTTCTAACAACAAAACAACATGTGGAAACTAATGTCAAATTTATTACTTTTTTAAATAAATGGTTACGTTGATGACATAATTTGAGAAATCAATTATGAAAATGAAAATTAGCCCAAGTTTTACTCACCCTCAAGCCATCCTAGAAGTATATGACTTTATACTTTCCAGTGAACACAATCAAATATAGATATTAATATTAATTAGATGTATTATTATTAGATATTAATAACTTACACTACATCCTACACCTTCCCTATTCAACTTATGGAAAAAGTGTAGCTGACGTGATGCCAGTTTACGCTTTCTTCGTAACTTGAATAAGAAAGGCGGTCTGACGGAAGCTAGATATTTACTATATATATATATATACTTCATAACTTGTTCAAATGGATTTGTTTTTTTACACAAAGCCGTGTGGAGTACACATGTATGATGGATGGATGTGGATGGAAGCACTTTCTTCAGCTCATACTTGTGACCCCTGTTCACTGGCATTATAAAGCTCGGATGCGTCAGGACATTTATTAATATTTCTCTGTTTGTGTTCATCAGAAAGAAGAAAGTCACACACACCTAGGACGGCTTGAGGACGAGTAAAGCTGGGGGTAATTTTCATTTGAAAGTGAACTAATCCTTTAAATGCACAACAATAGCATTTTTAATCTCAGTCTTTTAGATGTCGCTGTACATGTCTGTGATGCAGTAAGTGAGTGACACCTGAAGAAGTTGTGGAGCTGAGCCCTGCTGCACTGGGACCAGGTCAGATCGACACTGTTATAACCTCCGTCAGATGCCATCATGAAGCCACTAGAGCTGCATGTGTTGTCTATTCCGTCATGATTTATGCCAAAACTGAAAACACAATAAGGTAAGACTTGGTTTGCAATCATTCCGACCGTTTCAACGTATACATTTCAGCCTAGCAGAGTGACTCATCTGAGTTTTACTGGCAGTCAACTTTCTCAAGCTTACCTGTGGCCAATCTCATGAGCGATGGTGATGCCGAGATCAAAGCCCGTGTCCTCTGTAATCACACAGTTCCACTGAGTGGAACAAACTCCACCCAGCTGAGTTACACCTCTCACAAGCTTATTCCCACTGGGTAACACCAGATCAAACCTTAATGATGTCAAAGAGAGTTACACTTGATATTCTTGAGATCGGTACTTTTGCAAGATATTTAAGCTTGGTCCAAAAATGTATTGAATGTAAAAGTTTTAACATACACAAGGAAAGTTCCATAATTTAACAAAGAGTTCACTGTCCGCACAATATCGGGCATAATTCCACAATAAAGAGGAATGAGGGTCCTTTCGTTAAGAGTGCTCCATGGATTTTGAACACACCTGGTAATGTATAACAGCAGATCTGCATGTAAAGGGTCAGTGTCAGCGTCAGGGTTGACCTTCTGACCCCACTCGCACACACTTTTTAGAGAAGAGGTGATGTTTTCAGAGATCTGGATGTCTGGCTGTGGATTAAAGCAAAGTGTATCGTCCTTGTGGATTAATACAATAGCTGTTGTGTACAGCATTGGGTCAAGCAGACATTGTTACCTTCGGCTCTGTGAGAATGACCATACGGACAAGGTGGACTCTTATATTGGCACCGAGACTAGCATCTCTCAGAAGTTCAGAGGCCTGCGAGTGTAGAAAAGATGTTTTAACAACAAAAAGTATTTTTTAATACGCACTATTCCATATATTGCATATGTCAAATTTATCGTACATATATTCGCATACAGTGTCTTTAAAACGTAGATTAAACACACACATACGATGTTGAGGTTGGTTAGGATGTATCTCTCAGTGTCTTGCCTATGAACATCGTAAACATCTGGACCCACTACCACTGCTAGTTCCAGATGTGTGACCTCTGACCCCAGAGGTGTCCTCCGTAATCTGAACTGACCTAAGACAGATGCAGATCACACAACTGAATGAAAACAGCAATAATATTGATTATTGTATGAACAGCAAAATTCCTTCAAAATCCGAACTTGATTCGGCTGTACAAACAATTGGCAGCCTTATCGGCGGCTTGATTTCGTATGGGATATTTCAGTCCAATAAAAACAATAACTTTTTAGATTCAATATTGGCAGTTATGTTGTCTGTTTATTACGCTATAGAACTGCAGAAACGTTGCGTGTTTCTGAACAATGTGTTTGATCAAATTGGTTAAGGGAATATTTCAATGCCTCCCTCTGAGGTCTTTCCATGCCAGACTTTTTTTTGTCCCTAAATGAATCAAGCATTTAACTTTTTTCTTTTTTTTTCATTTTTCATCATTTAGCAGACGCTTTTATCCAAAGCGACTTACAAGGGGAGCAATTAGGGGTCAGGTGTCTTGCTCAAGGGCACTTTAGTCATGGTATCGAAGGTGGAGAGAGTGCTGTTCATTCACAATCCCCACCTTCAATTCCTGCCGGCGTGGGAATCGAACCAGCAACCTTCAGATTCCAAGCCCGACTCCCTCACCACTAGGCCACGACTACTATCAAGCTGCATCCAAAATCACATACTGCTGGTGGTACTACATTTAATGAACTACTTTTAATTCCCTACCGTTAAAAAAGCATGTTCAATATAGTATGAATGTGTAGTATGAACGAAATCCAAACATACCACTATACATCCATGTTGCCATTGTCATGTGACCTGCAGCATTAGCTGTGGCCTCATGGGATAGGAAAGTGTCCATTAGACACACAGTTTGGAATCTCAGTGAAAGTAGCAGGTCATCTGTTTACTTGTTATCTACTGTTGTAAGAACACTAAGGATTACTCATTTTCGGCTAATACATAGTAGGAAAGTAGGCATATTTGGACGCAGAGTCACTGGTTGAATCGATGATTCTGAGCCTGTCCCAGGACCCACCACTTCTCAACTTACACGACATATTTCCTGTGTTTGGCCCAAGTGTGCACATAACTTTTGATTAACTGATGGGACACATTTAGTTTTGTAAAAATACAAGAGCATTATTACACATTTTGATTTACTCTTTAAAACAAACAAAAATGTCAGTTCAGTCCCTATGTGAAAACACAGTATAATTGTGGTGGTTTTAATTTAGTGATAAATTGCAAACCTTTTACAAAATACATATACTCTTCTCTGCACCAATAAAATTTTCGACGCTTAAAATTTTACTAGCATTTTACATGTAATATCTAATTTAAAATACACTGGAAAGTTTTTCTAGACATGTCGCAAACTTGGGCCAAACAAGTTCCTGAAAGTGATGAATGATGGGATACGTTTAGCCTCAAATACAGCTCAGAGGCAGAATTAGATATTTAGTGTGCGTTAAGTGCGGTGTGTGGGCATTGAGACAGGCCCTCAGTTACTCACTCCAAAAGGCAGTGTTTAATTCCAATTTTAGACATCCACTTGCAAACTTCCCCAAGCACATGGTAATCCATTCTACCATTTTGAAGTGCATTCTACTTCGGCCCTGTCCTAAATGTAAATTTAAGCCCTCACAATCTTCCTTCGAGTCCACACTTTCGTGACGTAATGGCGCTTTGACTCTTGGGTAGAAGTCTGCTGCGGAGCTCAAAGGATTGGGAGCTCAACAAAGGTGTGCATTCAAGAATCTTCAAGCGAACAAGAGAAGTTTATATGGACAGACCCTGAACCCCTCGATTATGACCAAGTGAGAGTCTACTCATATGTACACTTCAGGTAGATTCATACACCACAATGCAACACAATTGACCCTTCACTGGGAGTTTGATTGACAGGCGATCTGACCAAACTCGAATCCGCAATTTTGTCCGACAAAGCAGTCAGGGGAGTTAGTGGATTAACGTTGGTGAGCTTGAAATTAAAAAATTGTGTGTACTCACGTCTCTCAGCGGTTGAAACAACATTCCTTCTCATGTTCATTCATGTTAATTTGATGCTATAAATGAACTATAATTATAATCTTTAGAATGAAAAGATGATCGGTTCACGAGCCGCTTGAACTGAGGAGCTTCAGCGATCTGTCACGACACATTACAGAGCCACTATACGGTATTTTACTTGTTTGTTTAAACAAAACTTGAAATTCGAAATTTTGTTTCTTCGAAAGTAACCTGCCCTGTCTTGTCTGTCGACCCGTTGTCAGTGTCCTCTTTGCTCCACAAAGTATTTTTCACAACGTGAGAACATGATGTGTGGCTTGAGAGCAGCATGGCTTTGTCGCATCAGTAACTAAAGGGGGCGGGTCTTTGCACACAGTGAATTGTGACGTCACAACAGGAAATTTCACCTAATTTTCCTACAAGTCATCAAGGGCTTAGGGCGTTCCATTTAAACCATTGCAAGTGTTCCGCCAATCGTGGGCACTCGTGCAACGTAAGCAATGACGAAGATCCAAGTGAACGAGACTAAGGGAAGCAAGGGAATGACATAAAAATGTTTTTGCCCATGGCTGCATCCTTTACTCACCCTATGACTTTCTTCTTTCTGATGAACCCAATCAGAGTTATATTGATAAATATCCTGGTGCATTCAAGCTTTATAATGGCAGTGAATGGGACCAATGATCATGAAGCTCAAGAAAGTGCATCCATCCATCCATCATATACATACTCTGACTCTAATAAAGGCCTTCTGAATTGAAGCGACGTGTTTGTGCAAGAAAAATATCCATAAAAACAAGTTATAAAGTAAAATATTTAGCTTCCACTAGATCGGCTTCCGTATTCAACCTACTAAAAAAGATTAACTGACGAATTTTCATTTTATAAAGCAGATGACACTGAAAAACAGGTGAAGTACTGGCCTGCATGTGCATGACCCCTCAAACATATGGATAAGCTCAATTGCAAAATGTATCGCTGTGAACTGCAGGTCAGTGATAGGCTTATGTTCAGTCATATGGTACTATACACTGTGTAAATATATGCAGTACACTGTTCACTCACTCTTGGGCTGTTTAAGACGTGTCCTCACTGGTAATGTGTGGGTTAATAGCAGGTGAGGTCCACCAGAAGGTAAATCCGTCGTAAGATCCTTCAGATGGTCTATATGTTTCTGAAGCACTGGACGAATATACAGCCTTTTCTCCCCTGAGTGAATCAGGCCTTGCTGAGGACAGATACAGACTCAAATGAGAAATCTGTCTCCTACATTATATCTAGCCATAAATACTGTATATGGGACAAACAGAGTAAAAAGCATTCTTACTAATTTTCCATGGCAGATGGGGAGAAGAGTTCTTGTATGTGCTGGTCTCAGTAACTTCAGCTGCTCGCAGCACATATCTTCCCTCTTTTTCACCTCACTGACCGTTGAGTTGATCACCGTCTCCAGACTTGAGGGACAGGACACTGGTTGTGCATCTCTGTGCTGGCCCAGCTCAAAACTCTCTCCTTCGGCCTGAAACGAGCACGTCCACAGCCCTCTGAAAGACTCATTCCTCGAGCAATTCACCCACACCAGCTCAAAGTGAGGCACTGAAGAGAAGACAAACTACTAATGTCAGGGTATTTACACGTCTACTTTAAATGCACTGACTTTTTCAAGTCTTTTAAAAGCTCTAATGTGTATGTATGAACCTAGTGACCTATCTGTAAACATTTTGACTCCGTATTTGTGTCCACTATTTCTCAATATCTGAATCAGACTCACCTGATTTAGAGGAAATAGTATCAAAATAATAAAATAAATCTTGAGGTTCCAGTGACTCTAAAAAATCCTGGGGAGAAAAAAACAAATTCGATTTTGAACGAGCAATATACTAATAAAAAAACTAAATATGTTGCACAGAAAGACTGTGAAAGGATGGCAACAGGCAAAGGTCAGATCATTTAATAAATTATAAAATTTTAAAAAGATACTGTTCAAAAGTTTAGGGGTCAGTAAGGTTTTAATTTTAAAAAATATATACGATTTACATTCAGCAAGGATGCCTCAAAATGATCAAGTGACAGTAAAGATATTGATAATGCTACAAAAGTTTTCTATTTTTAAATACAAACTCTTCTTTTGAACATTCTATTCGTCGAAAAATCCTGAAAAAAAATGTTCAGTTTCAACAAAAAATATTAAGCACATATCAATATTTACAACATTGATAAGAAACGTTTCTTGAGCAGCAAATCAGCTCGAATTATAAATCCAATTGTAATAACATTACGGTTTTAACTGTATATCTGATCAAATAAATGCAGCCTTGGTGACCATAAGAGACGTTTTTTCAAAAACATTCAAAATATTACTGATCCCAATCTTTTGAATGGAAGCGCACATGTCCTCCTCTCCATGTTACTGTATTACTTATATATATTTTTTATTAATTCCTTTAGAAAAAATTCTAAAATTTGTAAACACCCTGAAATAGGTAAAAAAACAAAAAAATCCTTTTTCTAAGCTAAAAAGCACTTACCTTCTGCAAATTGCATTGTGAAATCAGTAGAGCTGTTGTTTTTAACAAGCAGGGAACTAGAAATAGCCAGATCAGAGTTCCCATGTTTGACCACATCTCAAGCACAGGACTAACCAAATGCAGCTGAACCCGTCTGGACTTAAAGTGATCAGCCTACCGTACCACCACAATTCTGACTGACAAAAGTTTGAAGTTGGTTAAAAGTGTCCTGTACATAGACCAATGTCTGCTTGTTTAGAAACGTTAAACAAAAAAGATTATTGATCAGCGTGGAGAAGCCCCGCTGAAACACTGAGTTGATGAATGACAGACAATTTTTGTTGACACATCATGAACTGTGTAGAAGGTAACAAGCTGTGATGTGGTTGGCTCTCTGTAGAAGCCTGTTTTATTGATTTGTGACATTGCTACAAAACTGGTAAAGAATTCCAAATTACAGAACATAAACATGATGTAAACTGTCTAGGAGGGGGATACTGCATTAAATAAATACTTTGAAATGCTTCAAAAACCAATAGTCAATTTATGAAATTATTTACTCAAACATATTATTATTTTTTTACCTTACATTGAGGCATAAGTAGTAATGAATGTTATAATTACATTATTAAAATAAATAATTTAATGATATTTCTGATTTTATGCAGCTTCTTCACTCTTAATGCTCAGAAAATGTGATAAGGATTTATTTATGATGTTTTGTTGGTCCAAAAGTAGAACACGTTGAAAACCTGGGATTATAGGAAGTCTGATTGATATCTGTGAATTACTGGTTTACTGGTTCAGAAATGATTCTGTGATTCTAATATGCCATTATATAGCCAATATAGACATATGTATTCACATACTGATGAGTATTCTACTGATGTATAGACAGGGCTGGGTAGGAATGTATTTCACTACAGATTACAAAATACATGCTTTAAAAAGTCATTTGTAACGTATTTCGTTACATTACTCAAGTTTAGTAACTTAATCTAAATACTTTAGAATACTTTGGAATACTAATAAGTGTGGAACAAACACAAAAAAGGTCATTGCAAGATTTTATCTCACAATTCTGACTTTTTCCCTCAGAATTGCATAACATAGGCGGAGTTTCACTTTTGTGCTTGGGGGGGCACCTACCAGGCCAGCAGACCACGAGCTCAGATTTTTTTTATATCATATTTATATATCATACATTCTACATATAAAATACATTTACAATGAACAATGACTTTATACAAAGAATAGCGAATAGAACAGACTCTTTATAGTTGCTGTTTTGTTTTGCATCGGCAGTGATAGGATTAACACGGGGAGTTCAGAAGTGCGGCGAAAAAAAGCGAGTGTGTTAGACGGGTGCGCTTGTTACATAGTCCCTCCAGAAAAACGTTTTTTTGTGATTGTTGCGGGCAAAAATCCTTGATTATGCGGCACGTTTTCTTAAAAAACGCGATGGAATATGCGGGATATTTTTGCAATTTTATGCGACGAAATTGCGGGAACTTGCAAAAACTGCGGTTTTTGATGCAAAAGAGGAAAAAAAGGTGATTCCCCCAACACCCTGTTCTCACTAGATACTGCCTTCATGTAAAGAGGCAGACTTACTAAATCACAGAATATTGAAGTTCTCATTCTGTTTTATTTCAGACCTTAATCAACACATGGCTCAAAATGACAAAACATTGAGTCAAACAAGTTCTGTCGCTTTACAAAAGGAATATTCAACTTCTGTAAAAATGAATAAATAAAATATAAAAAAATAAAATGTGTGCTTCCTGTTTTACAGAGGTAGCTATACGAAACAGACATCTTCTGTTAAATGAAGTGCTTCCAGTGCACAAAGTGTAATCTCTTACTGCAACGTAAATTATTTTACACACAACTAATATACAGCGTCATGTAACACACTGGGAAACTGCTTCGCGCGGTCTTTTGAGCTTATTTTTGTTGGCAAATGAGAATGATTTGCGTCTTCATCATGGTTTCACCGCGGGCTTTACAGATGACGTCCACGTCACGTCATGACGTCACTTCATAAGGTTCCCATGGCAATAGAGAGAAAATAATGGCGCTTTACTTGTGTGAAGTAAACGCAACATTTTTCAACTTTCTGCTAAGATATATGAGACTTTTTTTGCAGCGAAAATACAGGGATTATGAAATCATAGCATATTTTTCTTGCTGAAATCGGCAATTTATGCGGCGAAAGTGCGGCATATTTGAAAAAATGTGACCCCCGCATAAATATGCGGACTTTGGCTGATTATGCATGAAATCAAGCGATCGCATAATCGCGTTTTTCTGGAGGGACTGAGTTACAGTGTGTTCTTCTTCGTTCCGATTAAAGTTCATAAACAGAGCCTCCCTTGACTGTCATAGAACTACTTCAGACATTACAATATCTTACCTAATGCAGAACCGGCGTTGTTCTCTGATGCGGCCTCGATTGCTGTGGTAGTATTAGCAGCAATAGTTGAAGTAGAATTAGAAAACTCCACACTTTTAGTAGTGGATTTATTAAAAAAACGACGAATGTCCATTTTGTTTATTCAGCGCGTAAAACAGAACGAGAAGAGCGTCCACTCACGTACCGCGATACTTTGAGATTCACAAATCGCGGGAGAATGTAATAAAGCTACAGTAATTAAAAATTAATTAGCCATATCTTACTCATTCTATACACAGAACTAATAAGATAAGACAAATAAAACGAGAAAATATGAATTCTGTAATAAAAAAAAATATTCAAAGCACAAGACAGGCATTAATTGGCTCTGGACTGGGGGGCACTGCCCCCCCCAGACCCCCCCAAACTCCGCCTATGTTGCATAACATAAAGTTGCAATTGCGAGTTATAAAGTCAGAATCAGGCGATATAAACTCGCAATATTGAGAAAAGTCAAAATTATGATCAACTTACAATGTTGAGAAAAGTCCGAATTATGAGATATAAAATTGCAATATTGAGAAAAGTCAAAAATATGAGATATAAACTCACATACTAAATTTACAATTGCAAGAAAAAAATTTGTATTGCAAATTTATATCTCTCAATTCTGACTTTATAACTTGCAATTGTTAGTTTAAATCTCGCAATTCTGAGAAAAAGAAGTCACAATTTTGAGGGGAAAAAACTAATTGTGAGAAAAAGTTGCAGTGACCTTTTTTACAATGATAAAATGACTCACAAACAATTATCACAAAACATTAAAACAGTGGAAAACATGAAACTGAACTCCGCTTTTTCAGACTGTCAGAGTCGGAGAATCACCAATCGCTGTTTAAATGACATTAAAACTCAAAGTAATCACTTTGGTAATCTAAAACACTTTTCAGATGGAACTGTAATCTGATTACCACCCATTTCAAATGAAATACAGTTACTCAAATTTTGTATTTTAAATACGCAACTAAGTTACTTGTATTTCGTTACTCCCCAGCCCTGGCTGAACATCTACTTTATATTTCCATTTATCCGCATAGCCTTAGCCTACATGCCGATGAGGATCGGACTTTTACTTCAGCAATGTCGTCCGGGCTTTTATATTGAAAAACAGCTCGTTCGTCGTCGCGAGTTTCACTGCACGCTTGTGTTTGTAGGGAAGCGCGTGCGGTCGGTGGGCAGGTAAAAACACACTGCGTTGAGGGAGCGGAGAGGGTATGTTTGTGATACCGAAAGAGTGAAAGCAAACCCATTACCGTCGACTTGTGAAAAGAGCTTCTGTTTTTATCTGGCCAGTGACTAGGTGTTTACATTACTCGATATCGCCTCATTATTAGTGGCAGATGAGCTGAAGTCTGTTGTCGGTTGTTCGTAGCATTAGCAGCGGCGCGGCGCGGCGTGGTGCAGCCAAACAGTTAGCCGAGGCTGTTAGCATCTGCTTGTTTTTACAATCCCATCTACTCTATCCTTAGCCAAACTGACTACAAATATGTCGCAATTGTGTGTTTTAATTGATCTAAAATAGCACTCAAATAATTTGGTCGCTCGCGCGAGTTTGTGTGTCTGTTGCTAAGGGCCATTTGACGGTTTCTGCCGCGGTCTGTTTGGTTTTAGCCCGTCGTGAAGGTTGACACGCATGACGTTTCGATTTCAAACGGCCAACGCGATTATTAGAAACGTTATTTGGCTCTTAGCTGAGGTGTTATCTTTGCTCAGCTCACCAACTCCCTTACCAAGAAAGCGTTTTTGCCCGAAATATGCGTTCGTTTTGTTGAAGTATGCGATCTAAGTACGCCACTCGGTAGGTTTTGAAAGTCAGCCCTTAAAGAGACATGCCGATCAAAAGGTTGTTTATTACCGTTAGCTTGTTTTAAACCCTTATTACTGGCTTTTCGTTTGAGGTGAACTGTCCCTTTAAGATTGATGTGCTGTTGATATGTTGTTTCGGACGTGTTTTATTTTTTCAGGAGTGTGGTTTAGGTGGGCGTGTAAGTGGACACCAGGCCAGACTATGTTTGCATGTCTATATTTAAGTGTTGGACAGATTGGGGGGTGATAGTCTTACACGAGAAGCACAGTGCTGAGAGTCAAACTGGCCACAGCCCTGCTGCACCTGTCACTAACCTTTTCTTACACAAACATCTTGGGAATACTTTTTTACTGTCTTGTGCCTGTAATAATTGGTCTCCGTTTCCTCTTCTCCTCCAGACTTTTCTATTTTGTACATACATTATTTTGTATATACTGTTTATGATGACTTCAGTGGTCACTGATGCTGCCAGGGGCAATCGGGACAGAGCCCTACAACAAACCACACACACCTCACAGCCACAGAAACAGATACAGGTGAGCGACACGCACTCCGTCAGTGAGGTGTGACGTATGAACAGGCCTGAGTACCTACATGTGACTGTGAGTTCTGATTATGGATGTCATCTGTCTCTAGGCCACAGCGGAACAGATCCGACTCGCCCAGATGATTTACGACAAAAACGATGCAGATTTTGAGGGCAAAGTCCAGTTGGTGAGTAACATCAAAAGGTTGTTTTGTTAACGGGTCTTGCTTCTAACACTATTAAAATGCACTGGTGTTTCCTACACAGTTGGAATCTGAGGCCCTGTGGTAAAAAAAAAACTCTCATGAGCTTATTGGGTCCATAAGATTTTATAATGCGACTCCACATGAATTTCATCTCCGGCGCTGCTCTGAAAGCTCACTGCAAACATTTCACCTTTTGATTTAAACTATCATCAGATACACACAGAAACTCACTACAACCCAACAAACCTGACTTGAAATGAGAAATATATTTCCGCTGTACAGCAGAATGTACTTAAAGTTATAAGGTTTATTAACTTTTTGAGATTTTAAACGCACAATTTTTCTACATGTTTTAATTCAAATAGTAAACCTCTGTTGTGCAGCACTTTGTTTACCAAAAGTGAAAGGAATTTAAAAAATTTCTTAAAATATTAGTTAAACTGAAGTTTTATCCAGTCATTTGATTGCCACTGTTTTTGATAATTAATATATATCAAATAATAAAATCCAGAATCCAGAAACAAAAACCACACAACAGAATTTCTGGAAAAAAATCTTCTTCTTTAATTTAGTTTAGGGATCTTCTATCACGATATGATATCTTATGTCATAGTAATGGGATCACAATATAGTTATTTTTGCCTTGGAAGTTTTTAAAGTTTGAAATATAATTATCGTCACAAATTTTATTATCACAAAAATCCTAGTATTATCTTAACTAACAAGTAAAAAAAACACAAGCTTGCTGAAGACAAGTAATAAATAAGAACAAACGAATTACATACAAAAGCACAAAATACTACAATAGAACAAAGACACGAATGAAAGACCTACATGGAAAAACTTCAATCACTAGAAATGCTATAAGAAGTTCTACATAAATTGTATAAAGTGATTAAATGTAAAAAAAAAACACTGCGTAGTGTTCATTGTGCAAGTTAAATGAACATAATACTTAAGTTATAAAAGTGGTTTAGTCAAGAGCAGGGAAAGATTGTTTGAGTAACGTTGTTGCAGAGGGCAGGAGGTTTATTAGGCTGATCTAATATACTTGTACACGTTTTCTTTCTCAACTGTTAATGTTCACTTAAGACATGAACAACGAGGATAACTTGCAAAGACAGACATTGCAACGTGTGTGTGTGTATTTGACCACTCAAACCTAATAAGACGCCAAAAAGAACCTGGTACCTTGCGCCTTTGTGCGTTTCGGGTGTGTGCAATTAGAAAAAGTCTATTAGACAGCACACACGTATATTTTGCTTGAATGGTTTAAAATCACTTAAAAAAGCATTTAAATGGAAAAAAAGTGATGGTCCAGAGTAACCATGATAGAGAAAATAATCCAAAAACTGTACCGTGACAAGTTTCCGCTGGTTCCATCGGTATATTGCCCACCTTTTATTTCAATTGAATAGACATACTTTTGGATTATTAAAATTTCCTTAATCCAGAAACATTTGGGAATAATAACACTGATTTCATTATGGATTGAATGTTATGAGAGACTGGGTGTTGCAAAATAAATTAAACTCCTATTTTCTGTTCCAGTGTCCACGCTGATTGTAATCCAGTTTGTGACTTTTTTAATGAATCTGTTCTCTCATTCATCACTCATTCTCTCAATTAATTGTTCCGTACTTTTTGATTCACTGAATTGCAGTTAAGTTTACATGTCCACCTGAATCAATCAAGATGGGTTTTTTATACTAAGTTCAAACAAATCTTTATTAGGGCTGGGCAATTTTTTTTTTTTTTTTAATAAATATGGTCAATTCGATATCGATTCTCAAAAGCCATGAATGGATCTTTGTTCCTTGGTCATTTCCACAAATATTGAACATATGATTTAATGTGAATCTTATTATTTGCTGTGGTATCAAAATTGTAATGGAGAATTGTGTGATTTCTCTGGTATCTAAAATTTTGGTGTCATAATCTTATTTATTACTCATTGAATCAAATTGAGAATTGAACCTAATTGAGATCTTGCGAGTTGGAAACCAATAGATTCGAATTGGGACATTTACCAATATCCAGCCCTAATCCATATAATTCTTGGCTCAGAGATATGCGTTCAGAGTTTGGTCGTAATGAATGGTAGGCTACTTTAATAAAATTAAATTCCTTCTGCTTGATGTTCCTGATTCCCATCCTCAGTTCCCTTAATGGTTTGTGTATTTTGTTGCATCTACAAGAGATTGATTGCCTTTGGTTGTTTGTGTCCTAGCTCATGGAGGTTACAGGCAAAAATCAGGATGAGTGTATGGTGGCCCTTCACGACTGCAATGGGGACGTCAACAGGGCTATCAACTTCCTCCTGGAGGAGGTCACTGTCAAGGTGCATGCTTGATACAGTTCATCCGGATTTACTTGTTTCTAATTCAGTGTCTTTTCTAATAGTATTTATTGTATTAGGAAAAACTAGACTGAGTTAATGGAATGGATTTTTTTCCAAAAATACTAGTTAGCCTGTAACAGATCTTTAATAAACCGTAATGAGGTTAATAAATCCATGCACTGATTCTGTTTTGAAATATTCTTACACTGTGCTACTTTGCACAGGACTCATGGGAGACAGTTGGCAAAAAGAAAAGTGTTGGAAAAGAAGGGACGGCACCAGAGAGCAGAGAGAAGAGAGGAGAAAGGGAAGGCAGAGGCCGCGGGGGTCCGAACAGACGTGGCCGAGGGGCCATCCGCAACCAGGAAGGTGTGTTTTTCTGTGCGATTAGTGTGTACATGTCCTGACATGCATGTATAGTTTTGTGTTTTTGTCTGAGGCGTTGTCTAATGGCTTGCGTGATAATGTTGTCGTGGTGATTTAGTTGTCAAGTGTTTGAGCATTTCTTGTTGTCGGTTGTTGTTTTAAGGGCGGTTGGAAGAGAACGGGTTTGATTCAGCTCCAGGAGAGAGAGGAGGAGACCGCGGGCGCCGAGGAAGAGGGAGAGGTCAGAGCATTATACCCATCCCAGTCATTACTGCTCACAAACACGCTGCTGCCTCCTGAAGTGGTTTTTAAGTCGATTAGCTGCGTAACGTACACTACTCTTCAAAAGTTTGCTGTCGGTGAGACGGTATAGTTCGGCTCATAAGGTTTAGTTCACCCAAAAATCTAAATTGTCATTACTTACAAACCCTCATGTCATTTTAAAATTTAAGACCTATGGTCATCTTTGTAACACAAATTAAGATATTTTTGATGAAAGAGTGGTATCTTAATCCAAACATGGATCTTGACTATATTGTGTGCGATTATGGTTGCTGAAAAAATGCATTTATGCAACCTCTTTTTTGCTGTTGTTTTACTAGAGAAACATTCATGTAATTTGGAATTACTATTATGAATTTCAGTTTTAATTTGAGAAGTTTCTTGTTTTCATAATGTAGATTGATAAGTATCCTATAAATCAGTACACTAGAGGAGGTAAAATAAGCCATGTGTATGACTTTACATTCTCTTGATTTGTGCTTATCAGAGAAAGTGCAATAATTCTGATGAGAAATTTCATTGTGATTTATAATTGAGAAAAATAATCTTTTTCAGTTTAACCGTTATGCAGCATGATGAAAATGTGACCGTTTTCATTGACTAAAACGGCCAGACATTTAGTCGACTAAAACTTAACTAAGCAAAAATAGGACAAGGATGACAAAATATCATTCATCCATCATAAATATAATCCATACGGCTCCAGGGGGTTAAAGACCTTCTGAAGGGAAGCTATGCATTATTGTTGGAAAAATAACCAATTTAAAACTGAATTATAATAACTAGCTTTCGGCAGATGGCCATGTATGCATTGATTTATTGGCGAAAGAGTAACCCGTGACCCCACACATGACGTATTGACAAACACAGGAGACAAAACACCGGTCATGAATTAGAAGTCCTGAAGTGAGAATTTTTAAAGAGAAAAGTCAGAAGATTTTGATACATATATAATGAAATGTAAGAAGAACTGGAGTTTTCAGCCCTATTTGTTGTTTGAACCGCGAGTGGCGTCTAAGCTTGCACTGCTCCTACATCAGAGGTTACCATTTCGCCATAAATCGACGTGTACGGCCGTCTGCCGGAAGCTAGTTATTATAGTTAATAAAGTTTTAAATATGAATTTTTTCTTACAAAAGCCCATCGCTTCACTTCAGAAGCCCCCTAGAGCCGTATGAATCATTTTTATGATGAATGAGTGCACTTTTTTTGGGCTTCAAAAACTCACGCCCCCTTCGCTAACATTATGAAGCTTGGAAGAGCCACGATATATTTTAATAACTAGGATGAGGGTGAGTAATGTATTCTGGTATCTCGGGCTGGGCATGGTGGGGCCTGTTTCTGTGTTGCTATTTGTGTCACTCTAAGCGATGTTTGTAGGGCACTTTATGTGACTGAGAAGTTGTTTAAAGCAGCTGCAACTCGAGATGGGGAAGATGATGAGAGAGGAGCAAGAAAAAGACAGGAAAGTGACATCAGAAGGGGCTGTTGTGTCTCTTAAATGATGGTTAGCTAATTGTGTTTGAACGCAGAAGTCTTAAAGATACAGGAGGGAAAATAAGATTTATAAATGTACACAAGAACCAAAGACATTGTCCTACTTTTTTGAAAAAACACGAGGGCAAGTAAACGACAGCTCTGTCAATCTTTATAAACTTGGTTATACGTTCAGTTGTTCTAATTGGTATCCATACTGATGTCATCTCAGGTGTAGGAGGCCGAGGAAGAGGCAGAGGAGCTGCAATGAGCAGGTTCTCTCAGGGAATGGGGTGAGTTTTCACACTTTTGTTTTTCAAAACAAAAACTGTTTCTTGGTCATTCTCACTTCCCCCCTTTCGTTTGCTTGTCTTTGACTAGTAGGACATTTAACCCTGCTGACTACACCGGCTCTGCTGAGGCAGGGGATCCTGGAAGTGAGACTACTGAAGGAGCAGGTGAGTGCAGTTTATCGATCTGGATCCTTTCTTTTAATAGAGCGGAAGTTGGTTCTCTAAAGCTTTTCGCTTAATCATATCTGAAGCCATTTTCAGAGTAGCATTGATGTCAGTTGAGACAGTTATAGCAGTATTGATTTCATTTTTTATTGCTCTTTATACGTGGAAAATCAGAATGCCGGTTTTATGTAGTCATCCTCGAAACAAAAAGCCTTTTTTTTTTTTAAATGAACAAGCATTAAAAACAGGGTTTCCGAGTTTTCAGTTAATCATTCACTAACTTTGGTGTCTTTTCAGGAGCCTGGAAGGACAGTCTGGAAGATTGGGCGGCCGAAGACTGGAACGAAGATGTGAGTAATCTCATGTTAAAATAAAACTGGAAAATTTGATCATGTGATATCAACGTGTAATGCTCACTTCTCCATTTATCAGCTATCTGAGACCAAAGTGTTCACTGCTTCCTATGCTCTTGGCTCCAAGAACCACATGCAGCCTGGACAGGGGTGAGTGCTTCCTGAGCTTCAGCTCTTTCCAGCACAGAGCTCAGATGTATGGAGGCGTAGGAGTGCTGCTTACAAATAAAATTCAAATAATATAGATATTCAGCTCTGCATGACTGTACAGCTGAATATGGTTCCTTCTCATCACTAAAAAGATTATCTTCCTGCTCATAAAACATTCACTGCTAAGCTTAAGAGATATAACCAGTTCAGATGGAAAGGTTCTCAAGGTGACAAGCCGAAGATGTTACTGTAGCTATATCCATTAATAGATGTGGTGCTTCCTTAAATAAATTCCAGCACAGCTCTTGACCAACCCGTTATCGCATTTTACTTTTGGAGGTTCAAGACTAACACCATACACCATAACACTAGATGTAGCCGGAACAACTTTTCTCTATTACCCAATTTCCTGTTGAAACCATCCCGCTAGATCTAAAATATAAACGCTTAGAATAGGATTACCATATTGAATCAGGTTAAACACTATTTTATGTTTTTTTTTTTTTTTTAGTTTTGAACAAAAGTTACATGGTGTACTTTTAAAACGTCAATACATAAGCAACATTTAAATCACATTTAAAATAATAATAATAATAGCTTCATTTAATTAAACTGCTTGTCATTTACCAAATGCTTTTATTTATCCGTTTGTCAAAAAAGGAAAAAGAGAGAAGCCATTGGGCAGCTCACACATGGTAGCAGCCAATTAAATGTACAGGGACATTTTTATACTACTGGCAAATTGATAAAGAAAAGCAATATGTAAATTTTAAAGGTTGCATGTAAAAATGGATCACCTTATTTTTAACTGTAAATGTATCCATTTGTCAGTTTGAAAAGTGATTTATTTACATTTTGAAGTAATATATTGATGTTTTTATTTATTTTTAAATGGCACACCTAGGATTACAATGGAATTGCTACTTACTCTGTCAGTCACATTAGTCATTACCTATACAACTTGATTGCAATTGTATCAGTACTTTTAAAAAAAAAAAAAATATATATATATATATATATATATGAATTTCATTTGAAGAATATAAGTAACTGATGAAACGACTACTAACCAACGATGCTGACTCTTTGATTTGACCACTAAATCACTACATGGTAAAGAGCCTGGTTTGGCTAGTGCTTAAACAACTCTGTATTAAATATTCAACAAGCGGTTAAATAGAGCAAGTTTAGACATCTGTCTACCTGTGTGCTCTAAAATACTTGGCAAACATTCAGGTATGATTCCCCTCCCAGTCTTGTGATTTTATGACTTATGTTTGGCAATTGAAGTAAAAGGAAGAAAAAAAAAGCGCACAGCCTTACAACTGAGCAAGCAGCAAAACAAATGAGCAGAGCAGGCTTGTATAAGTGCAGTCCCTACCAATATCCTCTTTTCTTGTTGGCAGGATGCAATAGGGTAGAACCACAGAAAAACAACTCACAGTGCAATGGCCTTTTTTTTTTCCGACGTCTAAATGTTTGTTTCTGCTCTTCAGGATGGATCTCAGCTCTCTGTTGCCTAAGGTGGCTGAGGGTGACTCTGAGCTGGTCGGATTGGAACCATCATCCCCTGATACTCTTACCCAGAGCCTGGTGTTCACCAACTCCCAGCAGCACGGCACCCGAGCACACACACACAGCTATGCTTCTGCTGCTGCTGGCACTTATGCACATGCTGCATCGGTGAGAACATACAGACACTGAGACAGTTTTATAAGGGCACTCTGGCTATTTTCATAATTCACACAATATATACTACCATTCAAAACTGTGTGCTTGGTCAGATTTAAAAAAAAAAAAAAAAAGAAATGATACTTTTAGTTTCAACGATTTAAGTTAAAATGCACTGAATGAATTAAGTGACAGTAAAGAAATGTTACAAAAATGTTTGCATGACTTTTTTTTTGTTTGGTTTTTAAGAATCCTGAAGTAAATCAATTTCCACAAATATTATGTAGTACAACCGTTATCCGTAACCATAGCACCAAATTAGCATATTAGAATGATTTATGAGAGATCACGTGGTACTGAAGACTGGAGTAACGGCTGCTGAAAAGTGCCATCACAGCAATAAATGACATTTTAAAATGTTACTGTATTTTTGATCAAATAAATGCTGACTTGGCATAGTTTTTGGCTTTGGTATCGATAATTGTGAAATTTTACTGACATTTGACTACTGAAATTTTGTTTTCATGACAACACTTTCTTTGCTTCTAGAGCATGCCGGGAACCAGGCTTCCCCACAGTGATGTACAGAAAACGGAGCCAGTCAGCACTCCCCGAATCACCCCTCTGTCCAATCAGTTTTCAGGGGCCCTTAGCAATGGCAGTGCATCTGTTGAATCCACTGTTCCGATGCTTATTGAACCCATGACCCTGAATGAACCCAAGGAAACCCCTGTTACAACGACTCACCGTGAGTAGTACACATACACGGTCTATACAGTGTAATCGCTGATTATATGCAACCGAATGCCATTGACTGTTGCGGTCAATATAGTTCTGGAGTTTAACACATCCTTAACACGCTCTCTAATATGAACACACTTTCTCTATGAAAGTTTGAAAAAAAAACAATGACTGACATGGTAAAATACATCTTTTGTCTTCAGTGGACCTAAAGGCCCAACCTGACCCTTCCCCCATCCTCAGTCATCTGACCCAACATCAAAATGCAGCACTCCAGTCGGACCTGCCGGCTCAGGCCCGAGACCCCGTCCCACTTCCCCCATATGATGTCCGAGACCCCGTCCCACTTCCCCATATGATGCCCCTTCTCCTACACTGAAAACCCCTCTGTGAACCGGTCATCATCACGGCAGAGCTGCCACAACCCAGAAACATCAGACCACTGAGACGGAGAGCACCCCCTCCATCTAAGGTAACAAAAGTACACCTGTAGCCCCTTTTTTGGTGTGTATGCACTTTGAAGCAATTTGGAAGCCATTGAAGTCATTTAAGAAGTTACCTCATTCATATAGTCCAATGGCTTTTCATGTTAAAGAATAACTCATTTTTGTTTTGGTTGCCAGATCCCCTCTTCGGCAGTAGAGATGCCAGGCTCTGCTGATGTGGCTGGGCTGAATGTGCAGTTTGGTGCACTGGATTTTGGATCCGAATCCACTGTGGAAAATCTCGACCAATCAGAAAGTAGCTGTCTGGAACCTGCGGCCGCTCCTCAAACCCAGAGCAGCCTGTACTCCAATCCCACCACCATCAGGTCTGTGTGACCACCTGTGACGCTTTCTTTCTTTCTATCATGTTTGCAAGATCTTAATGATGAAATCCCTTTAGGGTGAAAAATCCCATTTTCGAAAGCCTCAGTTTTACCTAGGGATGCAAGATATATCGGCCACCATATCAGTACTGGCCGATATGTTCCGATATATGCTGATAAATAATGGATTTGTTCCTCCAGCTGAAATGCTTCAGATGCAAACTGTTCGCCATGATGGTTTTGAATTGCTTGAAATATGATTGGAATCACTTTGAAAAGGAAGATAAAGTTAAGTGCAATGTGCAAAGCAAGTCTGCCATATAGGCTACATAAATTTATAAAAGAATATTTTGAATTCTTTGTACACCCGTGTTTTGGCATGTTACGGGATAAGTGCATTCACAAGTAACTTTCCCCACTGGCATTTGCAAAGTTATTGTATTTGCCTTTGGCCAAAATTTTCATATTTGTGCATCTCTAGTTTTCACATTCCACACTACAACTCAAATTGCTTTTTCAAATATAACTTCTTCTGTTTTCATTGGACAAAAATGGCATCTCCGTGTGGATGGAAGGCCAATAGATGGAGGAAACAGGTTTCTAAATGTACCTGGGTTAGCGTAGGTGTGGCCCCAAGCACAAGAAGTCATAGGTTTGGAATGACATGACAGAATTTTCAATTTTTTGGTGAGCTAGATCTTTAGCACTGTCTTTAAGTGATTCTACCATATTTAGAAAACGGTGGAAATCAACAGTGCCACAGTGAATTGACTCTTCTCAAACAGTTTGATTGACAGGCGATCTGACCAGAGAACTGGCCCCCGACTAAGCCTGGTTTCTCCCGAGGTTTTTTTCTCCATTTGTTGGAGTTTTGGTTCCTTTGGCTTGATTAAGTTGGGGACACTTGCTTGATAATCAGCAGTGTTTTTGATATGCCTGCATTGGCGCCGTTGTATGTGAACTGAGCTGAGCCGGACGATTACGTCACTGTTTTCTGCAGTGCTGATATACATAAATTAACTAGACTAATAACTATTGATATTTGCAACGGAATGAATCAATAATATATAGAATAAGCTGCACAATGACAGCATTTTCTTATTAATGTAAAGCTGCTTTGCCACAATTTGCATTGTAAAAAGCGCTATATAAATAAAGATGACTTGACTTGACTTGACTTGACTTGACTTGACCAATCATAACCCCTAATCCACCATTTTGTCTGACAAAGCAGTCAGGGGACTATTAACTTAAAATTCTTTCCGCGCTTAAAACAATGTTCGTTTTGATGTCCATTCATGTTTATTTGATGCTATAAACGAACTAGTATGAAGAGGTGGTTGATTGAAGGAGCTACAGCGATCTGTTACGACACATTAAAGAGACACTATACGCTATTTAATGTTCTTTATAAAAACTTCTTTAAAAAATTCCAACATTTCATATGTCTGTCGACACGTTGTCAGTGTCTTCTTTGCCCTGCAATGTATTTTTCACTGCGTGAGAACATGTGGCGTGAGAGCGCATGGCTTGTCAGACAAAGCAACAGTAACTAAAGGTTGCGGGTTTGGAATGGTCAATTAAAACCCAGAACATTCCATGAACAAGTGACTTTAATGAAGTTCTAATCGAGTCATCTTTTTTCTCCTTTCCTTTTAGTGAGTCTCTAGGTGGCTTGCCTCCCGTAGTAATGGAGACCAGCTACCCATCTGCCTCTCTGGGTTTACCGAGCACTACTGCTGTTTCTGTTTTGGCTCCCTCCTCAGCCAACAGAGTGGAGTCATCTGCCACCGCCCCTCTCAGTGTATGACCAAAACTCTTTTCATCACAATCTTTGTGTCCATGTATTGAGTCCCTGTTTTCATGCAGAATGGAATTAAACTTTAGAAAATCGCATTATACGAATTAAATGAACCAAATCCTGGTATCAAACAAATTTACTAAATGCACTTAAATAGTTCACCCAAAAATTGAAATTTCAACCCTGTGTGACTTATTGTCTTTGGTTGAAGGTAAACATTTAGATTTATTATATCATGCGGTCAGTCAGTATCGACAAAGTCGGTATGATCCAGTGTAGCAAAATGTATAAAATGTATCTTGCGTTCTGCGGAACGAAGTCATACAGGTTTGTAACCACATGAGGGTGAGTAAATATTGGTTGACACTTAATTTTTGGGTGAACTATCCCTTTCGATACTTTCCACCACTCTTCACTTCTAGTGTGATTTAGCTTTTATTTGTAATTTATTAATGGCAATTCCTTTTGTTTTTCTCTTATATGTTGGTTTTCAAGCAGTGAAATGTTAGTTTAGCTAATAGCTGAATCTGTTTATCTGTTTCCCCACAGAATGGATTCAGTGAAATAAGGACGTCTAGCGCACAGGAAGGTAATTGAATTCCGTATTCGTTTTTTTTCCCATTTTTACCTGCACTTTTTGCTAAGTGAATTTGTAGCATAGGCCACAATTTACATTTTTGTCCCGATATATATCTGTAGCTGCTCCATCCAGCACCTCTCAGCCCGTATCCACAGCCCTGCCCACTGAGAATGGCTTGTCATCTTCGTCGCTCTCATCTTCGTCCTCTTCAACAGCACCGCCTGCCCTCAGCACAGCTCTTTCATCACTTAGCAGGTACTACCACTCCAGTAGAATTTTAGTCTTATTAAATATTCAAGAGAGGAAATCAATCTCCTTATGATCTCATGGTTGCTTGTTCTCTGTCACGTGAGCAGCGTTAACTCTCCCGGATCTTCTGCGCCCACCAGCTGTTCTCTGAGCGTAAGTGGCTTTTCGAGGCTCCTCCCATTTCCACTTTTTTCTCTCCTTTTCAGTTTCCTCACTTTATTTCCCTCTTTACCTGAGCTTCTATTTGTCCTGATTTCAGCAGTGAGTGTCTCTTAGGATACTTAAGGGACTATATATTGTGGATGGTGTCCCTGGATCAATGTTAAGTTCATTGAAATGTTTCCTTCAGACCCAGATGGGCGCTGACGTGAACGTGAGCCTGTCCACGTACTCTGGTTCTGTGTCAAGCGCATCCAGCTCTGCGGTCAATTCAAACGGCCTGAGCGGAGGAACCCAGAACCTAACTGCTAACGGCCCATCCGCTCCCTCTGCTGTCCGTTCTGCTCCGTTGCAGACCACCATCACACCCTCCAACACCTCTGGCAAGTCACACAAAAACATTCACTGCATATGATTATAGTGTTGGAGCATTTTTGATTGTGGTTGACCAACTTCTTTTATTGTTGTTTTTTTTTTTTTTTTTTTTTTTTTAAAGTAAATGTATAAGATAAATTTGTCAGCATTTCATGTCAGTCTGTAAATAGTGTGTGGTTGGTGTAATATTTGATATGTTTTAACAAAGAAAAATCTTGCTTCCGCATGTTTTTTCAATATCCTCAGGTAAGGCGCCTCCTAACCTGGCTCAAGGAGTACCGCCGCTGCTGGCCAGTCAGTATATCATGGGTCCTGGCGGCCTCCTTCCTGCTTACCCGGTTAGTGTATGGTTGATCTGCAGATGGAGGAAGCATATATATATATATATATATATATATCTTTTATTTTGTTTGTCTTCGTTTGTTGAAGTGAAGTATTCAAGTGTTCTTGCCCTGCATTGCATTGATTGTGTTGATCTGCGTCTGATCTTTCTGTACTTTCTTATCCCTAAAGCCAATCTATGGATATGAAGACCTGCAGATGATGCAGTCCCGCCTGCCCATGGTAACAATTTCATAGTCAACTGTTTCGGTCACAACACTTAACTCGTTGTCAATGCTCCTTTTTCATCTATTAAAAGAAGTTTGTCCAATAAATAATAAACTCTATTCAGTTGGGCTGCACTATTTTGGAGAATTTAGTTCTTATTTTTTAATGCTCCAGGTTTGTTGTGCTTGTTTGTTAAGGTGTGCAATTTGACCAAAAAGTATGTACATCAGTGTTACTAAAATAGTTATTACTAAATTAAAAATGTTAAATTTAAGGTTAATTAAAAAAAAATTGTATGCATGTTCACTTTTGGCAACTCCAATACTCTGTTCAAGCTTGTAATTTGCAGGCATCAGGGAGCCGCTATCTTTATGTGCGGGTTTGAAATCGCTTTTGAATGCGTGCTCACTTTTAACTTCTACTTTTGTATTTGCAATCACGCAAACGCTGTGTACAGAGAGCAGCGGTACTGATCATACATTTTACAGGATAAGATTTGTCAATGACGCTTATGATTAACTTATGAGTCTAGACTCCATTGTCCAACTGTGTTAATTAGTTTTTATTTCTGTTAAAAAAAAAAAGAAAGAAAAACATTGGGGACATTGTACATTGTAATGTTGTTGTGTATAGCCGACTACTGCAGCGAGCCAACTCATGACCTCATGAGTAAGATTTTTTGTTTAGATGAGTACTTGCAATGTCCCAAATATTTCCAGCTATTTGTAAATCGTGAGAAAATCACAATTTTAACCAAGGACCCAGGACGTGTGGGGGAGTCGCCATTACATGTGGGAACACAGTTTTCTGACTATAAATGTACCAAAACAGATGTTCCCTAGTCTAATTATTGTAGTAGTTCAACTCATTTAGTCGTGTTTAAATATATTTTTCTTAAAAGTACCATGCATGCAAAGTCCATCCCGATTCTTTCCCACTGGCTGTGAGGTGAAGAGCACATGTCCCATGATTCCTCGCTCAAACTTTGTGTCATCAAGCTGCACCTAATGTTTTGAATAGGCGACCTCTAGCAGACAAAAAACTACATAGTGCACCTTTAAGTAAAATGACTAAATGGTGGCAATTTTTTATTTCTCTGTTTTTCGGTCACTCCTCTCAATGCAGGATTATTATGGCATGACTTTCCCTGGTACAGCGCTAGCTGGCAGAGATGGAGGATTGGCAAGCAATCCTTACACTGGTAAGCAGCCCTCGTCATTATTGTTTTACTTTAGTGCAGATAGGCCTACGAGTTCCAGTACTTGGTCAGTCTAAAATCATTTTCTGTCTCGTCTTACTCATACAGGCGAACCTACCAAATTTGGCCGCAGTGACTCAAACTCCCCTGCCCCTGCCACCAGTCTCTCATCTGTGCCACCCTCACAGTCTCAACAGAGTGCTGTTCCCCCTCAAAATCAAGGACCGCAGAACCCAGGTCAAGCCCAGCAGGGTCAGACCCAGGCCTTCCTCAACCCCCCTCTGCCTCCAGGTTACGGCTACACCAGCCTGCCCTACTACCCCGGGATGCCGGGAGTGCCCAGTGCCTTCCAGTACGGCCCCACTGTCTTCATGCCCCCAGCATCCACAAAGCAGCACAGTATGGGCCCATCCAGCCAGTACCAGCACCAGGCTGGATACAGCCAGCACACATATGGCCCAGGTAAATGTTACAGGCTACTTAATTGTCATTTTAATCCTGTAAAGCCTGGCACATGAAATAAGAAAAATGTCATTTCTGGAATTAAACAGTTGAAATTGAACCACTTCACAAAGTAAAACAAAATCTTAGGTTTTTTTTTTTAGTATCATATTTGATACACGTCAGGTTTTATGGCTCATTTAGTATGATATAGAAGTGGGGCTGTCACAATTTCTCAATTAGAGAACACGATTTTAAAATAAAAACTCAATTGCTGTTTACCCGTGTTAACGGCCAAAATACTGGAAGTGGCGCATTCCACGGAGAAGAGTCCATGGAACGCTTTTATTAGAGCGTTTAAGGCTGTGCGAGATATATTAAAGGCTGTGATTCAATTAAATAATTATATGCACTGCAGGTTTCAATGTTAACTCGGCTTCTGCATGGGGTTCTAGTAAAGTGCATTTGGGAAATGCGTGACACACTTTGCGTTTCATAGCGACGTGTTGCACTGTTATCATTATTCACGTGCGTGGAGCGTGTCTCAGCAGCTCGGTTAACAAACTCAGTCGCTGCATTCGGCTTGCTTATAATTATCATCTGGGAATGCATCGTGCGCCATTTCAATAGATGTATAACGAAAATCAGTTTTAAACCTGCGCCAACCCAGGAGAATGAATCAATGTTTCTAAATATGTAAATTGCTGTTAATCGCAGTTTCGAAATAAGTTTAAACCCTCACTCTGAGTTTGCATGTTTTGATGTCCACATGTTCTTGTTCAATAAATTTCTATTGGCAAAATATTAAAGATTGAGTGGGCATTTGAATGAAATGTCTGGCCAATATTAAACAATTATTTGATCATGCTGTAAAGTGTAACAACCAGGCCATTGGCACTCTCTGCTGGCATTTGTTGTACACAATTTCATTGTTTGTAATTATTACATGTGTATTATTAGTGTTGTTCAATAAAACCCTGTGATTACTTGCTTTTGATACTATATTTTAACATATTATTGCATAACTGTTATTTATATGCATTTAAAGTCATTTTAAAGGCTGTTGTTCGTTTAGGTCTATTTTTATAACATTTAAAAAAAAAAAAAAGATTACTCGATTAATCGTCCAAAATAATCGTTAGTGACAGCCCTATATAAGGATATGGAGTTTATACTGAGTTTATATGCAGTTTATATATATATATAATTTTATTCAGAGGACCCAAACTAAGAATAAATGCGCAATTTGGTGCAGTTGCTGATATTTCGATGATCTATTAGAGAGCTTACTTTTTGACCTTTTAAACTTGCTTTGATAACATTATAATAGACTATTTGCTTAATTTATATAAATATTAATTCTCACACTATATCTCTCCAAAATGTCAACACTCAGGCCAGTGGTTAAATTCTTGCGACAAGTAGCTTTTATAAACCTTCATCAGAAAACAAAACAAAAAAAAAAACATTACTGGTGTACATCTTAAGACAAAACAATAGCACGTGACATATTTTAAGATATGTCAAGTTGCTCTCAGTTAAAACCACTCAAACATGCTTTTTAGTCTGGGACAATCCTGGTGTCTGAAACCAGGGGAATATGTGAAATTAAACTCGCCAGGAGGTGGCAGCAAGTCCCTGTTAATGAACGAGTCATTGAGATTCAACCTATTAATTCAAACGGCTGATTCATTTGGAACTATTTTCGTTGGTGAAATAGAGCGAAACAAGTAATTTGGTGCCTAAAGTGTAAGTTGCTTGTTTATTAAACTATACGTTGCATAAAATATCACATTTGTTATCATGCTTATATTTGGATAAAAATGGCGCTTTTTGTGTAATATTGTTTAACTATAAATATACAAGACATACGGGGCATCTTTGCCTCTTATCTTGACTTCTGGGGGCATTCTAAATGCATAGTCTGATATATGTAGAGTCTGTAATGCAGACTAAATCATTCAGTAAAATCGTACACTAGTCTAACCTACTTAACTATGTCACATAGTGTACGTGTGCACTCAATGTGTTTTTGTAAAGTGAGGGACATGCTCTTTAATGTCAGGTCGTTAAATCAATAATTACGGTATCATAGACTATATATATAACGCACACCCTGCAGCACTGGCCCGATCAGGCAAGACCCCGTTCCATTAACTGTCCCAAGCATCGTTCACACTGGGCAGTCCTTATCATCGAGCCGTGTCTTGGTCAAATATTTAAATGCTTAGCTTAATGATCAAATCTCTGTGGTTATTGTGGGGGGGAAACGCATACAATGGAATACGGTGCTGATTGAAAGATGCTTTGATGCATCTTTTTTTATTTTTTTGAAAAATGTTAATGTGTAATCAAGTAAAGTTGCTTCAGTCCAGTAAGTGTTCATCTTGAAATATTACAATATAAAAGTTTTGTTTATAAAAATCATTACGTGTCTTTTTGCTCTGATATCTTTAAACCACGTAAAATATATCTACAATTAAATTAAAAGGACTTTAACTTGCTTTAAAAAAAAAAAAAAAAAAAAAGTGCTTTTGAGAGTCCAAATGTTAATCTTTGGTTGGAAAGTGCACTACTTGTTTTGAAATCTTTTATTTTCTCCTAAGCTTTTGAGGAGTTGTCCCAGGCTCATGCTGGAGGAGATTATGGGAAAGGTGGATATGGAGGAAGCTCCCAGGCCAAAGGTGTCGGCAACAGTGCAGGAAAAGGTAGATCTTGCTCTTTCACAATATATATGCGCAGATGTAGGTTGTTCTATGGCTGCAACTTGCGGTTATTTTGAAAATCGATTATTTCTTTTAATTGGATGAGAAAATCTAAAAAATATTATTAAACTGTAATTAAAAAGCATGACAGAAATGCATGATTTAAATCCATTCATAATTTTCAAAATTATTCCACATCATGCCCAATGTTATTCTCCAAACAACGTGCAATTTGAATCTATGTAGGTCATGGGTTCCCAATTCCAGTCCTCGCACCTCCCTGCTCTGGAGTTTGTGCGTTTCTCTTATCTTATCTAACACTCTAGAAGAGCTTCAGGTTTAAAATTTAAACTGATTGTTTAAACTGGTGCAAGCTGGGAGAAACTGATTCACTCATCTGATTCTGAACATACTACATTTATACTCCTTTTCAGAAGTCTATTTACTTTTACTGCGCTCATTAAAAATAATAATTTCTACATGCATTACGGAGCAAAATGTATTTTGCATACTACATACAATATATTGCGGACCAAAGAGGACACTAACAACGTATGAAACAGTTTCATATTTAAAATACTGTAATTTTTTTTAAAGAAGTTTAAACATTAAATACCGTTTAGTGGCTCCTTGTGTCGTGACAGATGGCTGTAGCTCCTTCAAGCGGCTCGTGAACCGACCATCTCTTCATACTAGTTCATTTATAGCATCAAATTAACATGAATGAACGTCAGAAGGAATGCTGTTCCAAGTGCGGAAAGATGCGACTACACACAATTGTTCAAGTTCACCAACGTTAATCTACTCCCCTGATATATAAATTCATATGTATGTGTGTGTATATACACACATATATATGTATATATATATATATGTGTATATATATATGTGTGCGTGTATGTATTATAAATTAATATTGAAAGATGTTAAAAGCTTAGTGGTGGTAACACTAAAGTCAGCTGATCTTGATGTAGTTTTTAATTGCCTAACTTTAGCTTTTTACTTTTTACCTTTTCTTAGCGCCAGGACTGTCTGGATCTGCTAGTTCAGAGCTCACTGGAACGGTGTACAGCAAGACTCAGGTGAGGTTCACATTTCTGCTTGAAAAACCACTGAAGGTGCCATTTAAAAAAAAAAAAAAAAAAAAAAAAAAGCACCAAAGCACTCATTTCATTTTACATGACCTTTTCCACCCTCTGTGTCTCTTCATATCCACCTTATTTTTCTACGTTAGAGTAAGCTATTTCCTATTGAAATGTACAAGACCTCTAATTCATTAGTTGCTAACAGTGCAGTCAATGTTAAAACCAGTGTATATATATGATTAAAAAAAATTCAAATATAACATAGGAGTTTGCTACCTGAAGTGGCATAATGGGCTGCTTATGTCCAACTAAAACAACTTGAAGCTGCTGACACTGAAAGCCTCGAACATTCAAGGTAAAATTGGGAACATCTGCTAAAAATGTGTATTAGACTGTCTTTTCGTAATGCTTTGTCTTTTTGACTTCTGTCTGTAAATGACCTTGCTTATGATTGGCTGACTACCTCGCATGTGAGGTTCATAACGTAGTTGTAATGTCAACCAAAGCCACTTAAATTTGCAGTAAATGATTTCTGAGAAAAGCTGAGACAATTTTGTGAATATTTGTTAATGTCAGTTCTGTGTATGCTGACGAAGTTTCTATACCGTCCTGGCTGTGTAAATAAGAAAAAATAGGACGAATCCACAGAGCAGCTAAAACCTCTTGTATGCGGTCAGCGACAGGGGTGTATCCACTCATGATGGGGGAAGAGAGAGAGTGAGCAAGCGGGATGTTTGTAAAAGACAGGAAAGAGAGATGGCTGAGATATTACGGGTTACGATCAGTAAGAGTTGGGACACACCTTAGCATTTGAGAGGCGTCAGAGTGGGAAGACCTGAAAACGAATGCTGAGGTCGCTTTGTTTCTGCTTGATGCATGAGGAACCTTGGTTTTGCTGTTCCACAGGACCAAGATATTCTGCTGCTGTTGTTGAATCACAGCTGATTCATCCATGCTTGTGCAAGATGTCTGATGCGGCAGCAGTTAGTGGTTGTCTGTGTTGAATAGCGTGTTCATTATATTGGGGGGGGGGGGGGCAATGAACTTTTAACAGTAAAGAATGCAAATGAAGCAAAGAACAAACGAAGCACAAATGATTGCTTTATGTTGGATTTTTGATTGGGTGGTCATGGTCAGTAAGTTGACGGTTAATATTTATTAAATAACTAGAGACACACATACTTGTGGTGGCATTATAATCACATAGAAAATTCATCACAACTGCTACTGACAGCCATTTCTAGTGAAACTGCAACTAATGTCTAACTCACTGGTTTACAAACATTAGTGGGGAAAACAAATGGTCTTTGGTTCACTCTTAACTTTTATTTATCTGCGAATAGAATCAAAATATTTTTGCATTTGACCTCTAAATATTTGACATTTGCCTTTAAGTGTTTTTCTTTTCAGAAATAAATTAGTCAACATTGGAAATGGATCAAATCTTTCATGAAAGTTGCCCTAACCTTCTGTTAACCTTCTTAGGATAACTTCGATGAACTCTTTTAATCCACTTCAAATGTTGAATACTGTATTTTGCTCTCAATCCCCTTCCCTTTTTCTTAAAAAAACAAACAAAAAAAAAAACTATGTAACCTTTTTAATTTTACTCTTTAAAACCAGGCAGAATTGATTGTCAAATCCGTTAACTGCCTTAAAATTGAACCCCTTTTTTTTTTTTTTTTTTTTTTTTTTTTTTTTTTAAAGCCCTGATTTTTAAAGAAAAGATAGTGTCTTATGTTAATCATTAATAATTTATTTTAATATTTTACATGAATAACTAACATTTTATAATAGTATTTATTATACATGTTCATTTTAATTAACATTTTAAAAAAAATATATACATTTTTTACAATAAAATATTGTAATATTTATTATCAAAGAGTCCTTTCAAGGCCATTAATCTCTCTTCTCTGACCCCTCTAGACATTTGACAAGCAGGGTTTCCCTACGGCAGCCGGCCCTGCGTTCAGCCTTCCCTCAGCTCTGGGAGGAACCGGCCCGCTGAACCCCGCAGGTGCCCCCGGATATGCCCCTGCACCCTTCCTTCATATACTGCCCCATCAGCAGCCCCCCTCACAGTTACTGCACCACCACATGGCTCAAGACACACAGGTACATCACGTAAACGTATTCTGAAAAAACACTGAGGTGTTTCTGTAAATGCAATGTTTTCATTTTTAGGGTTTTAGATCTTATCAAGAAATGTGTCTTAACCCTGTAAAGCCTAAGATATGAAACAGTCTATTTTTTAAAAAATGGAATCTTTTATTGAACCATTAGACAAGATAAAATAAGTGTCACTTGAAACATCAGGCTTTTATGACTCATGGTATGATATAGTGTATTTGTATATGTACATTTAGGGAGAAAAAAAGCTCCTCAATTTTATTCAGAGGCCCAAACTGAGCAAAAATGCCATTTGGTGCAGTTGCTAATATTTATATTTACATGACCAAAAAGATAAAAATTCTTGTGAGATATTTATACAATATATTAGTAGACTTGATGTATATAAATGGCAGTTGTCGCTCTATATCTCCCCATAATGTCTTGGTAAGATGATATTTAAATGGTTAGGTTTATGATCAAAGCACTAGTTTTTTGTGGTGGGCAAAATATAATTAAATGTAGTACTGTGTCATTGAGAGATGACTTTATATTTAACTCATTTTAACATGATTTTTTTTTTTGTTTTTTTTAAATGAATGGATAATCAATAGTGCTGTCAAATTAATCTGATTTAATTTCAGTGTAACCTGTTAAAAATATTTTTAACGCAATTAACGCAGCATTCTTTTTTTTTTTTTCCCATAATTTGGCTAGCGTTACATTATATGATCACGGTCTTATTCGCACAAATGCTTTTAAACCATCCAAGAGCCACAAGACAGACGAGAACATGCTGTCTGTGAATGTCATGTCTGTGTGACACGCACGACTCCTGCTTCGCACTTAAACGATAACATACAGAATTATGCCAAAATGCCAGTTTTGTCGAGTTTCATGTGCAGTCTCAAGTTAAATAACATCTTAACTTGATGAGCTGTGAGAGAATATTTTTTTTGTCGAGTAATTACGATATACATTTTTTTTTATAAATTGTGATTGATCACGATTAATTACAGAAAAATTATAAAACATTTGTAATTGATTGACAGCACTAATCGATGATTCAGTCTAGTATATGCTCATCTTGAAATTACGAATGAGTTATTCTTGTGTTTAACATTATAAAAATCAGTAAAGATTTCACAGGAAAAAGACATGTATTACTTCCTGAAGGGTGGAATTTTTTATAATTTAGTTGCTAAAAAAATATAGGCCTGGTTTCACAGACGGAGCTTAGACTAAGCCAGGATTAGTCCTCAGTTTAATTAGGACATTTAAGTTGCTTTTATAAACGTACATCTTGAGACAAAACAATGGCATTGACATATTATAAGATTTGTCAGTACTAGATGCTTTCAACTGCTCAAACATGCATTTTAGTCTGGGACGAGCTTAAGCCTTGTCTGTGAAACCGGGGGAAAAACTATCAGATGACAGACTGCATGTTAGAAGATTGTACAAGTTTTTGCGTAAAGTTTTGATCATTTAGAGGCCCTTAGAAATGTGCAAATCATGATGCTATATATGACTAGCTGTTAAAGCTCATATGTTGTCTTCTGCAGGGGCAACGCAGTCAGTCCAACAACATGCAGAAGAGTCAGGGCAAGTCCAACTACAGCAGCTCTCCTTACTGGGCCAACTGAACGCTCCGATTATACCGTTACTGATCTGAAATGCCCAAATCTGTGTGTCCACACTGTCCTGACTCTAACACGCAACTCGCACAAAACACACCCGCTGTATCAGTTCTCCACCGTCCCCCTCCTCCAAAGTTCTCCTCTGCTTTTTTTTTCCATTTTTGTTTTTTCCTTCTCTGAATTAGGTTTTCCATGTAAGATATTTATGTAAGTATTTATATATACTGTAAATGTTAAGAAGCTGAACATGAGACGTGGTCGCTCCATTTTATTTTTTGAAGGACTTTTGTTTTGTTTACTTTTTAAAAACTGCAGAGATGTAGCGAAAAATTAAAAGGAAAAGCATTGAGGAAAACTTCAGAGAGACATTGCGACGGGATCTCGAGCACTGATGGCGGAGGAGGGTGAACTGTGGGGGTTTCATCCAGTCAGACATCTTGAGGGTCTTCGCAAATGTCAAGATCGCACCACTCGAGTCCTTTCCTTTAGGGATCGTTCTCCCATACAATGGTTCTGAGATTGATTTCTGTTGTGACAGAGGAAAAGTAGCCCATGCATTTTATATTTTACTCCTGTTGCCCTCTGAATAAAGGTTCTGAGCTATTCGCTTGTGGTCTGTCTTTTTTTTTCCATCTAAGTCTTATACTTTTTTTTTTTTTCTTTTAAACCAAAACTAACCAATTTTAACAACTTGGCACCGTTTACATTAGAAATAATGAAGTATGCCGCTTGATTGCAAGTTTGATTTTTAGCTGATTTTCTCAGTATCTGCTTTGATGATTTTGTAATTACAAATATTGAAATATTGGTAACTTTTCTTTTACAGTGTCAATTGTTTCATATGTTAAATTATGTTACTATTGTAACAACTGTAAATTATGCATAATTGCATGCAACGAACCCTAAACCTACAGTAAGTGCACGTAGGTCCAGTTTCACAGACAGGGATTAGGCCTTATTTCAATTCGGGTATTTAAGTAGCTTTTATAAAAGTAGCCTAGAAAAAAAATACTGATGTGCATCTTGAGACAAAAACAGTGGCACTGACATATTAAGATAAGTTCTTGTAAGTTGCTTTCAGTTAAAACCAATACTCAAATACGCATTTTAGTGTAGGACTTGCTGAAGCCTTGTCAGTGAAACCGGGGGGGTAGTTACTTAAAATGACTCGCTACTTAAAGGTATGATTAAAGTGTGACCAAATAATTTTAGCGGATTCTTCACTAATGAACATTTTATTTTTTTCCCCCATTACTTCCTGAAGAGTCGCTTTGCTCGTGTTGTAGTGTAATAACTCAAATTAGTTCACTTGTTTTGAATCTTGTTTTTAAAGGTATAAATTCTATTTCTGCAATTCAGACTGATTTTTCTGACTACAGAATCTAGTATTTTCTGAAGTTAAACTTCATCACCTTTATGTACACTGTAATGAATTACTGTAAAAATTACAGCATTATTTTACAGCCGCGGGCTGTTTTTTCATAATACAGCATATTGCTGTAAACGGCAATGCATTCTGGGGTCACGTGTTGGTTTGACTCAAATTTACAGAATATTGCTGTAAATTGACCCTTTGTAATTTAATAAAATACAGTTATTTACTGTATTCAGAGAATACAGGGAAATTCTGTAAATTAAATTACAGTAACACTACTGTAAATTTTACAGTAACTGGCTGGCAACCCTGCTGCCAGTATTATACGGTAAAATTTACAGTAATTTTTTAACAGTGTAGAACTTTAATACGGATTGTTTCAAAGCAGCTATACAGTGATAAACAAAAATAACGATTCAATTATGCAAACGGTCCAATTCTGCGGTAAAGATTCAGTATTCAGCTGAAGTCACTTCAATAACTGTTCAGTACATCAAATATGGAATGAGTTCATCTATAAAGCAGCTCTGCAGAAAACAGTGATGTCAACATCCAATAGTGTCAGTGCATTTATAATAGTTTATAAATGTTGGTGATGACAAGGAAAAACAAGCGTCTTTGTGACAAAAAAATTACTGCATTTCTATTGGCGTATTTGTGGAGTGTCTAATGTAGAACTATTCAGATGATGGCCTACCCGTTTTGTGAAGCGATAAAACACCCGTGAAGGTTAAAGTGAATTAGCACATCTCACCAACATCTTCTTAATAGATTTACAGGGCAAAGGCCACAGACTTGAATTAGCTTAGGTGCTTTATCTCATCTAAGCCGGTTCTGTTCAAGGAGTTTGAAGTGCTCAAATGACAAACAACACTGATGCTGCATCGCTTCTGCCCTGGAGACCATTTGCCATTACATGAAGGGCAAAATCACTCAGTGTTCCGTTTTGACTGAACGTCCCTCCATATTCATAGACCACTATATAGGTTAGATTTCTGCTGTAATTATGACAACACTGCTTCTTTATATATTACATTTTAAAAACAAGAGTGATTCTAAGATTCAAAATTCTAATCTGTATGTTTTTCAATAGAAACAATTATTAAGGGGTAAAAATCAACCTGTATTTATTAATCCCTCAGCGTTTCGCGTGTGGTTATGAACACTAGAGGGCGCCAGCATCGGTGTTAGTGTTATTAAGTGTGTCAAATGTTACTGTCAGAATGGGGGGGGGGGGGGGGGGGGAGTAACACAGTATGGTTCATTTGTATCATTAGTGCACTATGGAACAGTTCAGCTAACATGATACTATGATACAATTAGCCTATGCTATGTAAACAATATTAATAAAAAAAAAAAAAAAAAACCTTCTGTAAGGATATAATTAAGCAGCAATATTGCTATGGGTTGTATAGCTAAGGCTGTTATAGGCACAATGTGCAGCAGGATTATTGCTTTTAAAAACATTTACTGCAAATGAAAAATATTAGGGACACAAATGTTCATTTAAACATTATTTTCAAGGAAATTTATTGTGTGACATCCTTTCAATAGAAAATACAGTCCCTGACATAAAAAAAAAAAACTTGCTAAGGAATTAAAAATAATGATTCACAATGTCATAGCTGTTACTTTATTGTGGAATATAACATGACTGGATTGGAACTGTTCTATTTCTTTTTCCATCATTATTAAAATTAGGTCGTTATTTTTCAAGGTCATTTCTATCATAAAAAAAATAATTATTACGTGAGACTTTTGATAAGAAACGGAAAATAAAGGAGGAATAAATAAATAAGCAAATATTGTTTTATTTTGTAATAATTTTAAAACGTCTTTCTTCTGTGAAATGCATTCAAAAACAAATTTTTGAAAGTAATTGGGATCTAAACAACATTGACTTGCTTTTTATGGACAAAAAAGTGAGACATTTTTATCTTATTGTGTTTTTTTTTTATATTTACACAAAATATTTGTGTGCGTGAAGACAGAATTATAATGCGGTTAAATTTTGCATGATGTGTTGTGTCACACAGCAATGAATTGTCGTCCTTCATCGAATCACACTGCTCCTGTGACCTTCAGAGGATGATGCAGTCTTCATGGCACTCACTATTGTGTATTTTCATCCACTTCAACATATACAGGGTTGGCCTGCAGTGTTAATTACTCTGATGCAGAGAGGCTTTGCATTAATTGATGCAGTGTTTGCATTCATTTACTTTGCTATAGCGTAAGAGTGTCTGTCAGCTGAATAGCTGGCTTGCTCAGAATAATGTAGTCTCTGTGTGAGTGTGCATATAGAGGGAAAATGTTTCTAAGAATGAAGTTGTGTGTCATCCATGCTCTGATTTGCTGAGAATAACAATGATCTCCTGCCAGTGAGACCAGTGAGGGGCTCCCACATTGCCATCAGGGCCACAGAGCCCTTTTTGTGTTGCTGCTGTGTGTTTTCTGGCTGCCTGTCCCTTTCACATATGCAGGTCAATGGGCCCGGCCTGTGTGATGTTTGACTACTGTCTCATCAGCATTTAACACATAAAATCCTCTCTGCAAAAATTCAATTTAGAGAAGCTCAAGCAATATAGTCTGGACTGCATCAAGCGGTCAACTCATTTTACATGCCGCTGACCCACTTCTCTTATTGCATTTGGTGAGCAAGTGCACAAATGAATAAATGGCTTTCATGCATTAGCCACAGAACTCGTTGTTAGGTGGTGTGAGAAGTTACACCGGTGGTGTAAAACTTCTTCAATGACATTAAAGGGGGCTTATATAATTAAACAATAATGAAGGATATTCAACCAAAATTCAAATCATGTCCTCACCTCCTTGTTCTTCAAATCTGTATGACTTTCTTTCTTCTGCACAACATATGAGAATATATTTTGAGCATCATTTTGTCATTATTATTAAAGTCAATGGGGTCCAACGCATAAACATAAATAGACAGACAGACAGATAGATAGATGACGAATTATTCGTTTAAAAAGATCTTAAATAAAACAAAAGTTTTTTTTTTTTTTTTTGCAATATATTCGTATTATGTCAATCAAAAACACAGCGATAAATAATAGTAGGCTATTTTGTGCATGTAGCGCACTACTCGAAACAGCGAACCGTTGTCACGCGAACGCGACTTCAGTTCGCGAGCGTAGCGCGCGGCTTTTAAAATGGGGAGAGATTTTAAACCACGTCGTTTCCCAGTCGAACTGACATGGTTACAGAGGAAAAAGTGAATGACAGGCGTTTGTGTCCATCATCATACACAAATCTGTCAAACTGCAAACAACTAAGGTCGACTCGACCAGATATCGTGGAGTGTATTCCAGCCTTTCCTTGTGAAACGCTGAATACTTATTTGTAAATAATAATAATAATAATAATAAAACATACTTCGAGGGTTCAAGCCTTAATTAGGGGGGTCCCCCATAATTCGCACCCTGGGATAATAATTATCCAGTGATTTCCGCACATTACGTTTGTTTACTCAGCTCTGAAGAGGTGATAAAGAAAGGCTTAATTGCGGCAGAAGGAATGCACGCTGGTGACTGTTCTCAGAGAGGGACACTTGAAGGGGGCGACTCGGGCTCGCGGGGTAATGGCTGTCAAGCGGAATTTGCGCCCCCCGGTAGAGAAGCGACGCGCTGAATGGGGTTGCCCGCTACCTCCGTGAGCTGGGTACTTGATTCCTCTCTCAAATCTCCGCATGTTCCCCCTTTTCTCCTCCTCCCTCGGTGCTTTAAATTGCAATCCTGCTCTCGCGCTCAATGGTGTGTTCACGGGGTGTTTTCGTCCCCCTTTCATCTCGTTTAGAAGGACCGTGAGATATTCTTGTCCCTCGTCTGTTGTCGGATTTGACAGCGGCTCCATTCACGGAGAAATTGGCCGTAATTAGTGCAATTATGCTGATTCGCACTTGTACTGCAAACGGAACAGAGCGCGGAGGGATAACCAAAACAAAGATCAATCAATCGTGACGTGAATGAGAGCGACGCGTGACGCTCGCCACATAATGATGCCATCAAAAGTATGTCTGGTGACGAGCGGATGCGACTGTGAGAGGAATAATTATAAGCAGCCCACCACCTTAGATCTATATGGCCAGTATGTTATGGACAACGGGGCAAACAATGCGTTTACTCAAGAGTAAGTTTGTATGCAAGTGAACAAAAAACAACTTTTGACGGATGGACGATGAATGTCAACAACAAACAATATCATACTCAGATAGGCTGTGAATGTGATGTTAGTAAAAAATAAAAAGTTAATTGGCAGTATTTCATATTTCAGACCAAAATCTTGGCCAGTGTGTATGGCCCTATTAGCTAATTGTGTCTCCGCCAAGGAAAATAGTCCCAAACGAGCCAGAGCACCGAGCGTTGCATGTCACACAACTGACCATAAATTCAGTTTTATTATAATCGCACTTCGGCCATGTGTGTGCTGCTGCTAAATGCAAGAGCTATTAAAAAGGGGGGGTGGATCTGACTGGCTGCCAATGATTGTTTATCAGCTGGAAAAAAATGTCCAACAATATTGTGTCGTTATCGTTATCGTTGTGTTGCGGACTTCCCTAATCTAATAGCCTCTAATTAGAACAATTAGGCTATTAAAACTTTACAAGTTCATGACTATAAAGAGAACTATAATGATTAGGGTATATTATCATTCATATGATTTATTCAGTTTATTTTTTTTTTTTTTAGGTTATGTCTTTTGCCATTTTAAATGCTCAAACTCGTTAAAGCAGGATGAATTCTGAATTCCAATTATTCCGTTCCTCGGTCGTTATCGTTATCTGTGGCGCGGACTTCCCTATTCGCACAGATCGTAGAATGTTTATTAAAACTTTACAGTTAGGCGAGTTATCCTCTTTAGTACTTAGAGCGATAATATTAGCATCCACACCAACAGATGTAAGCCTTTTGCCATTTTAAAAGCTTTGGCTCTTTAAAGTGATTGTTATCGTTCCTCTTTGTGGTTATTGTTGCGGACTTCTCGGTTCTCGTAGATTTAGAGTAATTATCAAAACTTTATAGATCGTCCTTGGTGTGAACGGGCCTTAAAAATGGAGTGAGGAAAAAAAAAAAAAGCAAAAAAGCATTCCGTAATTATTCTGTTTCCTACTCCTACTTTGCTGAGAGAAATCGCCTTCCAACCAATCATGGGCGAAACAACCCAGTGCTGTTATATTAAATTTGAGCACACCAGTGCGTGGGCCAATCAGATTCGAAGACTGGAGCGAACTAATACATTTAAAACAACTACAAATGTACAATGTTTCACCATCTTCGCAAAAGTATCGTTGTGATGCTCGTCTGTGTTGACGGAACGCGGTGTGTCTTTAAGACCCTGCGGATCCGCGGTAACCCCACACGGCTCGTTGTCCGTACTCTCCCGACTCTCTCTGTAGTTATTTGAGGGAGGCGCTAGAGCCATATCTCCACTTTACAAAATCAAGGCAGAAGTAACGGCGCTGTCTTGAGAGAGCAAATCAAGCCAAAGCTGTGCAAACAGACTCTTGCGTCTCTCTCTCTCTCTCTCTCTCTCTCTCTCTCTCTCTCTCTGTGGCGTCGGAGTGTGTGCGGCCGATGCGCTGCAGGCTGAAGCGTTCGGAGGCTCGTATCCAGTTTAAATCCTGCGCTCACCCTCTGCCGAGTATATGTGGAGCTCAAGCGACACTTCTATGAGAATCCCCACTGAACGGCGAGACGAAGTTTGGTTGTTTTCCTAAACCGGGGGTGCTGGGGAGAGTCGCGGAGAGAGAGAGCGGGTGAAAGATGGTTTTGAACAGCCTCCCGTGCGTCCTGGTTTCGCTGTGCTGGGTTTTTTTCTCGTCTTCTCCGTGCAAAGCTCGGATTTACACCAACCACTGGGCTGTTCGGATAGCCGGCGGACCTGAGCAAGCAGAGCATATCGCCAATAAATATGGGTATAGAAACCTGGGCCAGGTAAGTGTGTCCCGCTCCGAGATGTTTGGAAGAATCTCACGTGTTATTTCATCGCATTTGCCATCAGTTCAAGTGTGTTACCACTTTGAAGTTCAAACGTCAAGGCTGGAAGCTCTACACAAGTTTCACAAAGTTTTACGTGTTGTGTTGGGATAGCTGAGAATGCTGAATTTGTGTTCTGAAGATTTGAATCTTCACGAATGTTCCTCGTTTTGAGCCCAAGAATATCCAGTTCCTAGAGTAAAATCCAGTGAACAAATAGTCTCTACTGACTCTCCAACAACAACAACAACAACAGGTGTTTTTGAAACTTTGCTACTTGGATCTATTATCTTTTATGGGTCTACTATTTTCTGTTAGTTATGAATGCGAGCAAAATCATTTCTAGGAGCATTTCTGTATTTTTTACCAACTCAAGCCACTCATGACATGCAGGATTCATGGCATGTAACATGCTGAAAAATATCTCAAAGGCTAAACCTTTCATGTTTCGTACTGTATGTTTTAAGAAAATGAAATGCATAATGCAGCCTTTTTCACTCAAGTCTGGGTTTTAATTTGTCAAGAACTGCGTTATGTGGCATAAAATGCCTTGGCCTCAAATCAGTTTCATCTTCTTCCCAGGAGCAAGAACGAGTCTTCATAATAATTTAGTTTAATAATATGTTTCGTTATCCAGTTAGTACTTTGATGGTAAAAAAAACAAAACAAATGCTGGTGCATTTAAATAAATAATAGGTTAATGTAAGTTTATGGTCTTAAACTTTGCTCTTTACTGCAACAAGCCCGTACGTCAGATCTCAGAACTGCCATGTGGTTAGAGACTTTGCCGCAACTATGTTCAGTCTTTGATTTCACAATGTGCTATCTTATCGCTCATCTGTGCTTATGGTGCCAACTAAGAGCTCCTTCCTCAACTGCGAGGTTGTCGCATCCAAAGTTACTATTTGTGAAAGTTTAAACACTCCTGAACTTTGCAACTCATCATGTCCTCCTGTGGGAATCTGCTGTAGGATCCTGGAATGTGAGGTTGCATTTGCAGCCAATTATGTGTTTTTGAACTAACAAAGTATAAGATGCTATTTTTAAACCCTGAATTTTCCCCCTACATCATTTTAATTTTGAAGCAGTTGCTTTATAAGCCCATTTCACTGACTGTAATCTGGCGAAGCTTATCATTGGCTTCAAGAGTCAGTGTTTTTTATGGCAGACTTATGTATCCCTATGGAGTACAGTAGTCTGTGGCGAATGTGTCATGGCTGCCTGGTGTTTTTGCACTTGTCAAGTGAATCTGTTCAGTGGAAAGTGATACAGCCTCTGGAGTAACCAATCTTCCAGTCAATGACATTCTAAATAATTAATGATACAAGCCAGTTTCAACATGTCTGTGGTGAATATAGCTCTTGCCTTTTTATTCGTACCGATATTGTTGCATATTCCATGTACCTGCCCCGATTTGCTCTTTTTTTGTTACTTTGTATGGATTCGCCGTGTTTGGATTCTCATTATTTTGTGACGTGGTGGTATCATGTGGTTAGGTGATTTATCTTTATTTGCAATGCAGTAAATGACAGTTTTGTGTGTTGTTCCTGTAGATTGGTGATCTGAAGGACTACTACCATTTCTTCCATAGCCGGACGATAAAAAGGTCGACGCTTTTCAGCAGAGGCACACACAGCTTCATCTCCATGGAGCCAAAGGTCAGGCTGTCACTATGACAACCCCACACCTGTGTGTTCTGTGGTCTATATGGACTCCTGATCTTGCTCATCTATGACTAGAACTCACAGTGTACCCAAAACAACTGTTGCGCAATGCAAAGCGAGTAAATGGTGCCGCTCATAAACAACGTTTTGTGTATTCGTCAATGATACTGAAAAGGAGGTTTGAGTTAACACGTTGCAAACCTCACGCTAATTTTTGGATAAAACAGCTCAAAGCATCAAAGATCTGTAATAATTTAGCAGCCGCCGTGTTGTTCAAAACACATTTGACTGTTTTTCTTTTGTGGAGCACAAAAGGAGATACTTCGCAGTTTGTTCGTGCTGCTCTTTTTCCATACAGCGAAAGTAGACGACGACCAAAAAAGGCTCCAAAAATTGCTCCGTAGCTCTCAAATCTCATTCACAATTGTGTATTCATTGAAATATGGGACATGTCTCTTTAGGTTTGACATCGTTGTTTTTAAAAACCATTGGTGTCTCGTAACTGGCCACAAATATGCAGACAGACCAAAACCGCATATAGTGCAATAAGTGTTTTTTGTTTGTTTGTTTTTTTCAGTGGAGGAGAGACCTAAAAGTTTAAAAACCATAAAAAAAAAACAAAAGAAGGTCATATTTCACCCCAATATTGAAAGGAAAAATTAAGATACACGAAGAATGTTGGTACTTTATATTTTTTTTTCAGCATAATTAAGCATATTTTCCTCATTCTCATTACTTTAGGGCCAAGAACCTTTTTTTTTTATTGTATTGCTGTCGTGAATTATTTTCAAAAAAGTGCAGTGTGTGTGTACATCATGGTAGTGTGTTCCTTTACTTTATGTTGATTTTAATACATAAAGACTGAATAGGATGTTTCTCATTACTATTTTCCAGTAACCATCTTTCATTTAATCAGAAGACTGTCACAGAGAATGCATGTTAAGGAAAGATGCTGGTGTTTGTCCTTTCCTAAAGGATTTCTTCTCATTCTTTCTCAGGTTGAGTGGGTGCAACAGCAGGTGGTGAAGAGGAGAATAAAGCGAGATTATAAACCCTCATATCCTGGTCCTGTGCAATCCAGCATGGTCCAGTCCAACTCCATTTACTTCAATGATGCTAAATGGAGCAGTATGTGGTATATAGTGAGTATTCTCAACATGTTGTAAATGGTTCTTGCGAAGTCTTGATCATTGTCATGGTTTATATCCTTTCCCAGTCTACTGCAAAAAAGAAATTTAAAAAGAAATGTAGCACTATAGAGCTGTTCAACTCCTTAACCAAGGTCTTCCAGTGAATTCATCAGACACCTCTTATTCTGAAGGGGGGGGTCATGTTAGTATTCATTAAAATGTATACACTTTCTTTGCCTTAGAAACAGCCTCTCTTTTCTGCTGATGTAAGAAAAGGCACTGGGGAAATTATTCTGTGCAATTTATTTATGAAGCTTGTTTCACAATACATATAAAAACTCTCCGAGGAAGAAACTTTGGTATAAAAACTGTTATATTATGATATTATCCAGTCACATTATTTGCTGCTAAAATATATATATATATATATATATATATATATATATATATATATATATATAGTTGTCGAAGTCAGCTATACTGCCCATTACAGACCTGAAATGTGTTGTGAATGCTTTCCTCAAAGACAATGTTGTGCCAAACCAAGCCAATCTTCTGCTTTTTAAGACATCTTTTCACTAAATCGTAATGGCAGGTAGTAATCCTTTGGTGTTTTTAACTAAAACTAATTTGTCAGTTTGAACGCTCGAAGGAAACGATGCCTGTCACACCAGATTAGCAGAGATTCTACAAGTGAAAACCACCCAGAGAGTTACCTCGAACTTTTCAGTGTTCGCTCCAACATAACGTCTAGCGGAGACATTTTCTGTGAGGTAATTGTACAAACAGGCTCTTGTTTTCATAGCTGTCATGTTCCTCGGCTCACGAGAGGCAGTGATTTGGTACGTCAGCACGTAAGGAATGTGGAAATATCCTTGCTTTTCGCATGGTAGACAGCCATTCAGATTTACCAGAAGGTTGCACTTTGGCTGCTACCAAAACCTTCAGGTGTAGCACACGCAGCTTCGGTTGTCATCGCTGACCGTATTTATAGCTTAGACCGAAACGGCAAGAGCGAACTAAGCATTTGTTCTCTAATGGGTTTGTTACAGCTCTGTCAATGGTTAATAAGGCTCAGATAACATTAATACTTTGACCTGAATGCATCCATTTGGCTCGGGTTTCTCTTGTTGACCTCCAGGTTGTACTTTGGGAGCAAATAAACTTGACTTTCCAGGATGGGGTCTAATTCCAACTCTAGGCCCAATGAAGCTGCACATTTAGTTCCATGTGACACATGTAATAACAGTGTCTGAGATACACAAAGAAAAGATATGTTATAAAAATAATGTTTGATTTTTTTTTTTTTTTTTTTTTTTTTTTACCACATGCTTAGGATCTTTGACAAAAAAAGCCAGGATTTTAGTTCTGCTGCGGCATTGTATTCAGCACACATGCTGAAATCGTGGAAGATGAGTGTTTTTTTTTTTAAAAATCTATAATAATATTCAGATTAATTTACATTTGCAAATGTAAGCACTAAATTAATGTATGGCAATTCTCCAAAAACACTTTCTATTCTCCAGTTCAAAAGTTTGGAGTCAGTTCTTAATATAATTTTTTTTAAGAAGTCTCTGTTGCTCACCAAGGCTGCAATTATTTGACCAAAAATATTGATCTATTTGAATATATTTTTCAAATTTAATTTATTCCTCTGATGGCAAAACTCACACGATCCTTCAGAAATCGTTCTAATACGCTGATTTGGTGCTCAACAAACAGTATTGAAAACAGTTGAATCCTTTCTGAAATAAAGTATTAATTTCTTTAAAAAAAAGAAAAAAAGTCTAGTGCGAGCGTATGTAACCCTCTACCTAATTAGATTGTTCACGTCCTCCATTGTCTCTGTGTCTGTGCAGCACTGTAATGATAACATCCATAACTGTCAGTCTGACATGAATATCGTGGGTGCGTGGAAGAGAGGCTACACGGGCAAGGATGTGGTGGTTACCATTCTGGATGACGGTATCGAGAGGAACCACCCAGATCTCATACAGAACTATGTAAGTGTATCTCTTTGTTTCTTGAAATGCTATTCTTGCATATTGCATACTCGCTATTTTTCCTAATGGTAACAGTTAAAAGGGAAAGGAATGCATTTTAAAACATTCTAAACTGTTGTCACACGACCTCATTACGTGTGTTTTTTTTCAGCCACTTTGAGTGACAATCTTGAAATAAAAAGTTGTTTTGCTTGTAGAGATTGTGAATTGCATTTTTAAGCCAATTTTGTGTAAACTGCATAATGCTAAACATTCTGATCAAATGGTTAGAGAATGTTTTTTTTTTATATTTCATAAGATTAATTTGTTGCAGGACATGGCAGGTATTTTGAAATACAGTGTTCTGTGAAGTATGCTTTGTTGTACACGTCCCCACATTTTAGCTAATGTAGTCTGTCATCCAGGTATTCGCTGTATATATTATGTGTCTATAATATAATATAATAAAATATATAAACTATATTTATCTAACTTAACCTAAGGGGTTATTCACACAGAACACAGCTCTGTAATCCACTGTGCTGCTTGTCTTTCTATGCAAACATTTGCTAGACGGACGTGCTTGACAGTTGCACTTGCATCTTTCATCTTTTGCAGCATGTAGCTCAAGTTAAAAGAAGTAGACCTTTTTTTTTTTAAGGTTTTTTCTGTTCCACTTCTCTGCATCTTGCGTGTTTGAATGCAAAAATGCATGGAAACAAAAATCTCCTTCATCCAAACCGTCATAAAACCTTAAGTAAACAATTTGGAACACTCTTCATATCCACATAAATAGCGTTCTGGACAGGAGGCTTAACCTCCAACTGATTGTAATGGACCCTCTACATAGATTGTTATGGCAGTTATTGAAATAGTAAATTCATTATTTTTTTTTCCAAATCGAATGTACGTTTGTAACACTGTATGTTGTATTTTATTACTTTTGTCAAAAAAAATCTGAAAATGAGTCAAATTAGGTGCTTCAGTGTTTTCAATGCTAAGGCAGAGGGAGTAACTTTCTCTTTTCTGACCAACGTAATCAATCTCTCAATATTCAGTCAGAGAAACGCTATTCTTGAATTTTTCCCCCATTGAGTCCATTGCAATGCATTCTCGGCTACATGTGATGCTGCCTTAGAATTTGGCAGAAACGAGGTATCAATATTATTGAGATGTCAACCTTTAGAAGCACCTATGACTGCATTGATAGTATGAGGCAAAATTGAGAACTTCTCTACTATATAGAATGCGAAAAAAAATTTACCAACCGAGTAGTATTCGATAAACCGTAGTCGAAAAGTACCCGGATGACCTACTATTTCCACCGAGATTCTAAAGTTTGGCACTTTACAATCCCGTGAGGTCACGGGAGAGGATTTGTGAATGGCGGTGGAGTGGTGTGAGTGATGCCATCGGTCACATAACCGTAACAACACGGCAGATGTAGTATGTCCGAATTTCATTCATGCTATACAGAACACACTTTTTAGTAGTTGTGAAGTAAGTTTCAAACCAAATGTAGCACCTACTATACAGTATGCGATATTTTTCAGATGCAAAGTAGGTTTCGGATCAGAGCAAGTGAACAAAGCAAAAGCACACAAGCGCAGTCTGTTTGTATATTGACTGTCGTTCTGGTGTTTATATAAGCTCTGTCCTGGAAGTACATGTCCCCTGTACTCCAGAAAGGTCATTCACATGGAAAAGTCCAAAAGTCATGTACTTTGTGGTTCAATTTTAGCATGTTTTAAGTGTCCTAACTGGCACATGAATGTAACGGATGGACAAATCCGCTGTTGAACATTTTCTCATGTGTTTTTTTTGTTGTTGTTGCTTTGCAGGATAACGAGGCCAGTTATGATGTGAACGGTAATGATATGGATCCCATGCCCCGATATGATGCCAGTAATGAGAACAAGTAAGAGTGAGGTTCATTACACAATCCTATGAACATATCAGGTCATTAAATCCCTGGAAAGACTTTATTTGTACAGTCCTCTCAGTGGTGTGTATAAATGTGGGTATTTGGCTTCTGATCTGTGCGCTAGTAAGTTTGTTTGGTGAATGTGGGTTTTTGGATTTCGCTTTTTGTGTGTCTAAGGGTTTCATAGGTGTATGAGTAAATATGACGCTTGGCTTGTGTGTGCGAGTAAGTATATTTGGCATGTTTGTTTGGTGGAATTAGCTCTCTGTGAGAGATTATGTGTATGTGTGGAAATGTTGGCTGAAGATCAGTGCGTATTTTGAAGTGTTTGGTGAAGGTTGATATTTGGTTTGTTGCATGTATATATGGGTGTGTTTGGCGAGTGGGTGGAGGTCCCCATGTGTTTTTGTGGCTGCCACTCTACCAGTCTGTGTGAGCCCGTGCCAGATGGCTCTGCAGCTTTTTGGATCATTCAGACAGAAAGCTTGGCCTGGGTTCTAGTCCTCTGTGCCATTGCTGTTTCTTCTAGGAGCTCCAGAGCACTGATGACATAGAAAACTGTTATGGGGTTGTAGCAGCGGTGTAACCGTACGATGCGTCATTGAAGAAATCAAATGACTAGTCACCGCTGTTTCTTGAAAAATGAGTCGCTTTGGTAAATGATTGAAACGAAGGCGGTGGAGTTAAAACTTCTTCTTTTAATGAATCCGTTTGAGGTCAAATGCATTGTTTTTGCTAAAATTGGGGACATGGCATCTGAGGACCAATTCTCCTTTTTTCTCAGTTGTTTTGATCCGTTTCCAGATTCAATCATAGTCTCTTTCTTATGCGCTAGAGCATGTGCGCACATGCATTAAATCTCGAAAAACTAAAAGACGTAAATTAAATTTGTATATATTCGAAACGAAAGAGATAAATTGTACTGAATGTCAGCTTGCTTATTTTGGTAATGATTAAGTCCATGTTTCCAACTACGGTATATATTTTTTTGCGAATGTTCGCTGGAACTGTAGTTTCGGGAAACACGGTCTTGTTGAACTATGCCGATAACGACGGAACTTGCGACCATAGTTGGCTAACGATGCTTTTGGGAAACGCACCCCTGAGTAGATCAACCCCAAATGGCAATTTGCTCGCCCATTCCAAATTTTTCATGGAACACGAAGAATAAATTTTGAAGAATGTTCACAAAGCTCTTTTCCATATGAGACTAATGCACCATATTAAAAGTTCTATAATTAATATTTATGACGTGCGCACTATATTTCAAGATGAATTTCTATGTTTTGCGCAGTGCTTTTAGTATTATTTATAGCTATATTATTATAGTTTTTATGAATATTTGTTTTCATATATTTAAATGTAACATTTACGTTTAATCATTTGGCAGACGCTTTTATCCCAAGCGACTTACAACTGAGTAAAACAAACAAGCGATAATTGATATTATTAAATAATATTCATACTATTGAGAAGTCGTTTCATTTGTTCTTTTTTATTTTAAGTTTAGATATATACACATATTATTCATTTATTTATTTGTTTTTTAAATTACGATTTACGTTAAAAAAAAAATTTCGTTTTAGTTTTATTATTTCGAGTTGGTAATTTTAGTGCTCCAACTTATTTCAGTTAGGTGTCAATTTGTTTTTCATCTAATATTTATGCCATTTCATTTTATCTTAGGAGTTCAGTTTTTGATATTTTTAGTTAACTATAATAATATTTTTATGTGAAATAAAGTAGCTTGTGTTTTTGGACCATTTTCATGACTCTGCAAATTTCCAACCCACCAATTCTCATTACTGTAATGCAAATTAGACACAATTTTTTAAATACATGGTTGAATATTTATCCCCAAGTCCAAGCCGATAGGATTTTTCCCACTTTATTATAGTCTCAGGAAACTGATATTACACCTGAGGTATAATTCATGTCCGTAGCTCAAGTGGTGCGGGACGAGTTATGTGCTGAAATGTAATACTTATCCCTAAGAATGTGATTCTTGACTATAACAGACACCACTAAATGCTGTATTACACAAATGCTCCACAATCCCCCATCTGGAGGTCTCTGCATGTGAGTGCACGTATGCATGAGCATTTTGCTGTCGCGGGCACAACTATTCCTCCTCTTAATTTACACTTTCAGAAGCCCCCATTAGAAGTATTTCCGTGGCCCGCGGAAGAGGGGAGTGTTTGACGCCATCACTGCTTTCGGGAGGAAGTGTGTGGTGGAGACCAGAGAAGGGAGCTTTAGGTCTGCATGTATAGACACGCTGTATAGAATACCATCCACCTCCTGTAGGAGCTTCTTCTGTCTCTGTGGGGATTCGAGCACAGAAAGTTAAAAGTTCTCACCCTGACAGGAAGTATAGACTATATGGCAATTACCTCCTTTTAAACGAGGCATATTCTAGTTTTGTGGCATTGGATTTTTTCCTTGCATTCCATTCATAATGTTTGTTGAAATTATTTGCAGTAAACAAAATTTGTCTTTATATCACCTCTTAACATGAATTAAATAGTCTGTTTTTGCTACTGTACCTTTAAAGAGTTGCATATACAGCTGACCTCCTTTATGATTGGCTAACAGCTGTGTGCTGCTGGAGGTCATAAGACACTTTTCATGCCCAGACTAGTTTTTTAAAAATGTTTTTAAAGATTAATACAAAATTCATTGTTCTTATTTTGATTTATTTAATAAAAAATTGTAAAGTATAACAGTAATAGTGGTGGTAGTGATGGTAATAATTAATACTAAACCTAGTAATAATAGGGTCATTCTGTGTCAACTCAGAGATTCACAGATTACATTTTTTATTTTGTTAATACTTTGTCTGTACAAATTTACCAGTTTACTCATGGAGCCGTATTAAGAGCTCCGTATCTCTGGGATGGAACCTTCGAAGGCTCAATTTTAAAATGAAGATACCAAAAGGAATCTAAAAGGATATCAAGATATCTTAAATTCTACTTTTGTTACAGGCATGCAAACTTGAGACAAAAAACACAAGAAGTGAAATACAATAATGATGCTGCCATCTTTCTGTAGTCATTTTTACACCCTTGTAAATTTGCTCCAAATCTCGGGTGAAAATGGTCATTTTGACCCCCCTCTACAAAATAGTGGATTTCTGACTAAATGTACATCTGTGACATTTAATATTTTGGCTTTCATTACTATTGATGTTTGTCTTTGTAGTGAGAGTTCCTGAAATTTGGTTGATTTGACACTTATTGACCCATCAATAAGAGGTAATAGGATTTGTATCTAATTAAAGATTTTTAATAGAAGATGAGTTAGAGACTTCGAGAGGTTCCTTGCTTAAAGAAGAAATAAAATGAGGCTCTCATTTATGTTGCTGGATAATGGTTGTGACCATTTTCAAAAGAGCATGGAAAAACTACTATTTTTCCTTTATGCCTCCCTCCAACACACACACACACACACACACTTCATTTTTTTACGGGGACATTCCATAGGTGTAATGATTTTTGTACTGTACAAACTGTATATTCTGTCCCCCTACACTACCCATCACAATTTTAGATTTTCCAAAAAGATATTTCTGTATGATTTATAAGCTTGTTTCCTCATGGGGACCAAAAATGTCCTCACAAGATCAAAATTTACTAGTATCACTATACCTGTGGGGACATTTGGTCCCCATAACGTAGAGAACACACACACAGACACACACACACACACACTAAAAAAATATACCGCTCGGCGCTCGCATTGTATTTTTGGTTTATTCAGTGAAGTCTCCCCCGTTGTTTGGCGTCTATCCTACACAAGCTGTTGATCTTTTATGTGCTGGAATGTTTTGTGTTGGTTCCTCTGCTGATAGTTTGTGTAATGTGAGTCTTTATTTCCCTGCGGTGGGTTTTGACCGTGAGCTTCACCGCTGGAGGTCGTTCTGAGTGACTGTGGACATTTTAGCTCCAAACTGAGCAGATGTATTGTAAATACTGCAAGTTCATTTATCTGACAGAGGAACATGGGCTTTGCACTAGACTTTCAGAGGAACTGCAGTTTATTGACCCAGTCTGACCTTTAAGCTGTATGTCAAATGTGCAGCACTAGTGGAGTTTCCCGTGTGTGTGTGACTGTGGAAAGTGTATTTTCTGTATGCTTTATGGGTTTATGTATTATATATAATACGGTTAGCAGATTTGTAGGAAACGTTTCAATATCTTGTGCGGTTCTGGAAATGTTGAAATGCTGGAATGTTCTGTTCAGGTGTGGTGTGTTTCTGGTTTTCTCATTGACCTGTATTCTGCTAGCAGATGTGACTTACTGTCACGTAGCGGGGTTTTAGCAATTGGCATATAGTATAGATAAACCTTTTAGCGCAGAGATGAAAATCTTATTTCACTTTTATTTCATTATTTTATCTTTGTTATTAAAAATAAGAACAAAGGTACAAATTATAAATTTAAAAAAAAAAAAAAAAATATATATATATATATTTATTTATTTATTTATTTATTTTTATTTTTTTTTTTCAGATGTAGTAGGTGTATTTTTATTAGTTACTTGTAATTAGCACTCAAGTTAGGAATTGAATAAACATGTAATATTAGAACAAAATATAGACTTCAGTGAATGAATTAAATATCTGCTGATTCTTATTAAAGCTACTGAAGTTATTCAGTCAAGAGTAGTGAGTGGCTTTCTCTTTGTCTTTTGGTGTTTGACATGAATGGCTCAAGCGGCAGCAGGTATTTTAGGCTGCTGTCACTTTAAGACTACATGGACGAACCTTATAAAGGGCCTGTTTACAACTGGTCACTTCATGCATTTTCGCCAGGCTTTAAAATGAATGCAGATGATAAACTTTTGTGATTTATGAAGAACTACAATGTCATGTGAGCTTATCGCTGCACTGCTAAACATGTGTTGTGTGATGTGTGACAGTACGTTGGGTGCCAGAACTGCAACTGATAGAATGTGCGCTGTAGCATACAGAGCCTCTAAAGGGACATGGTGCAGGAAAAGGTATGAGATGGGAGGAAAAATGATTTGTCAATGCTTTTGCGTTGCCTGAGAAACTTTTGTCTGCTTTATTTTTCAAGTCGGCTATTGTCTTGGCAGAGCAGCCGTGGCCTTGTTCCATCTACATATTACATATTTACTATCAGGAAAAAACTCTCTGATATGTTTAATTGGATTGTAATGTTTATACTCCTGAGAAAGCAGTTTTAATCTTTTGATACTCTTGAAAAGGTTTTTAATCAAGTTAATCCAAATGAACTTGGCTTCTATTTTAAATTGTATTAACTTAACTCCTGGTCTTCACCGTGAAAAGAGCCAAAGATGCTGCATGGCATTAAAACAAACAAGCAATCTACAGTATTAGTGTAAATTTCAGGATGTGCATTAAAAATATTGCATGATCTTCCCGCATGTGTTTGATTGAGGTGAATGTATTTTTTAATAGGGAAGAAGATACGCATACAGCAATTGAAACATTTTCAGAATTCCTTGATATGCGTCAAAAGTCATACGACTTTTGATGAGTAATTTGCTCAGATGATTTCCTAAGACATAAGGCATTTTCTCTGCGTGCTCTAAGAAATCTCTCTAAATTTCCAATGTTTTGTTACAAATCATAATAAGAGTCACAGTGGCCATGATGCCGCTTGTTCAAACTGTTTAAAAGATATTAGTTTTTTTTTTTTTGAAATTAAATTCTATGAAACATAGTTAGTTAAACTGGTGACGTATAGCGAGCTACCTAGCTCCCTTGAGTGTTGAGTAATGGAAGTGATGCTTATGTATTTGTAGCTGTTTGTTTCTATTCTGTTTTGGCTTGTTTCCTATGGAAACAAAGAAACTTCTATACATTTCACCCCAATTTTCTTGTTTTTTTTTTTTCCAATAACCTTTAGTTTACATTACAGTCATAACCCATGGTTTGCTGCTTCGCATTGCAGGTCGAAGGCAGGTGGTATTTATGATTTAGTGGGAGAGGAAATTTCATTCTAGAGATCGTTTTATTGAACGTATATTGCTCATTCGAGCTGCATTTTGTTTTGTCTAGCGTATTCATAAAACACGAACAAAATTAGCTTAGTGTATATAGTGTCTTTATACACTACCGTTCATTTTTTTAAAAAATGTATTCTTTTTTTCAGCAGGGAAGCATTAAATTGATAAAGTGACCGCAGAAACAAAAGATTTTTCAAATAAATGCGGTTCTTTTGATCTTTTTGATAAAAGTAATGTATCATGGTTTCCACAAAAAATATTAAGTGGAACAAATGTTTTCAATTTTGATTCATCATAAAATAAAAAAAATAAAAAATCAGCAAAAAATCCGCATATTTTCTAATATTGATTTTCTGAAGGATCATGTGACACTGGAGCCTGGAGTAATAATGCTGAAAATTTAGCTTTGCCATCACAGGAATAAAATACATTTTCAAATATATTCAAATAGAAAACGGTTATTTTAAATTGTAAAACTATTTCATCGTTATTTTTTAACAAAAAATGCAATTGTAATGAGCATAACTTTTCAAAAACTTTAGAAATCTCACCAAGCGCAAAACTTGGTGTAGTGTAGGCTTGAAGAGAAGCGGTTGTTCTTTGGGTATTTTATTGCAGATTATTTCCTATTAAAGGTCACATATGGCCTATATCAGAATTCGAGAATCATTGGAATAGTTTTTGTCTGGAGTCATTGAATTGGCGTTAGGATCGAGTACACAGACCACCTGGGAGTTCCTCTGGCCTTTTGACCTTTTAACCTTGTAAATGTTTATGGTTGCGATGGTGACAGAATCCCCGTCTCATCCCAGGACCTGGTGCTGCTGCGGATCTTTACAATCTTTGTTTCTTTTTCTTTTTGTTTTCTTTTTTTAAATTGCTTGGATTGGAGACTGTGGTTACCATGGTAGCGTGAGTTTTTCTCTGCAGCTGTTCACTGCTGGAGGTTCTCTCTCCATCTGTCTGTCATTGTCTTTAGTGGATGTTTTAGTGCATTTTTTTTTGCTGATGATTTGTGTTAGATTTATGTGGGTTTAGTTTGGGTCAGGAATGTATCCACGTTGCGTCTGAGGCAGAGCAACCGCTCAAATGTTTTCCTTCAATATCTCAAATATTTAGCCACTGTGTTTTAGCTTTGCTGGCTGTGGAAGCACATGTTTAGTTTCAGCCCAGCTGTTTCACTCCCTCTCTCTTCGGTTTTCTGTCCACTTTTGCGTTCCTTCTGTAGCGAGTGTGTGTAATGGCTCAGCAACGGTGCCTGTGCTTGCGTAAGGGTCTCCAGTCATTGTTTATGCAGTTAGTGTGTGAGTGTGTCAGTACTAACACTAACATCTTATGTGTTCCGTTCAGGCATGGCACGAGGTGCGCTGGCGAAGTAGCAGCGTCCGCCAACAACTCCCACTGCACGGTGGGCATTGCTTACAACGCCAAGATTGGGGGTGAGTGTAGCTGATGGGTGCTGTCCAATTTAGACCCACTACTGTACCTGGGAATTATGCCGTTTTGTTTTGTTCTCACACAAAAACATGTACATGCAGTACCACGGAATAGTTAAATCGCCAGAACTATGAAATGACACACATTCGTATGTGAATGGATCGAGGCTTTGAACGGATCATAGTTGGTCCGTGATCTGTAAGGACCAGGCCCCTCGGTTAGGCAAGATTTGCGAATTAATTGTAAAGTTTAACCATCATATGTGCAAATGAAAGACTTTCACTCTCTTTTGTTGAGATTTTAACCCATTCCAGCAAGAAGAGGTGAATTTTCAAGTATTCGTGTGCCGTTAACTGTGCGCACAGCCGATTTGATTCCTCCTACGCATCTCCTTGCGCTTGAACAGACACAAATGCAAAATATGTTGAGATGCCCATCTCAAGCAAGTATTCTCGTAAATACTGTCGTTTATGTCTAAAATGAACGCAAACATTGAGAAATCAGATGTGTATCAATATATAGGATCGTACATTTGGTCTTAAAATAACAGAAGCCTATAAATACCTGCTGCTCCCTGTAATAATAATAATAATAATAATAATAACTTTGTTTTCTATAGTGCCTTCTCAAAGTGCTTTACAAGGTAATAATACAAGGAAAATACAAAATAAATCAACAATTGTACATTGAATATGATTTTAAATACGTTTTAAAAATTTCAAGTCCCTGTGCTTCCCGAATTTCAGCTGGAAGTTGGTTATCTGGGAGCAGCTATAGAAAAAGCTCTGTCACCCATGGGACATAACTCTGAGAAGATTTTGGTTAGGAATATATGGTGTTAAAAGCTGAGATAAATACTCCAGAGCCAGCCTGTGAAGTGCTTTGTGTGTGAGCATACAATCAACACTAATTTAGCAAGTGTAGTGATTTTTAAAAATGGGATCTGTTTTGTTGATCCTGCAGAATTTTAAACGTACTGTAGCTTATTTGGAGTATGCTTAAAACCCCAGTAAGAAGCGTATTGGAATAATCAATGTGAGAAAAAACGAATTAATTAACTTTCCTGCAACCAAAAGGAATAGCATGGGATGCAATTTTGCAATATCTCTAAGATAAAAACAGAGGTCTTTACAGCATTTTGTACATGAGGGTCAAATATCAATGAAGAATCAAAGGTCACTCCTAGATTCTTTGACGTTTCAGAAGACATCAATGATGAGAAGACCTCAGTTTTATCACCGTTTAAACACACCAAATTATGAGCCATCTATAATTTGGTAACACTTTACAAAATGGCTCATTAGTTAAACATTAGTTAATGTATTAACTAACATGAACTAACCATGAGCAACACATTTGTTACTGTATTTGGTAATCTTGGTTAATGTTCGTTCATGAGAATACAGTTGTTCATTGTTTGTTCATGTTAGTTCACAGTACATTAACTAATGTTCACAAGATATTATTAAATGTTGAAATAACATTAAGATCAATAATTGCTGTGTAAGTGCAGTTCATGTTAACTAATGATCCTTATTGTAAAGTGTTACCTATGATTTTTATCTCAGAAGTACATTTAGCATTCCTAAAAGTTGGCCGAGTGAGAATAAAGACTAAAAAGTAAGGGTCCTAAAATCGAGCCATGAGGGATGCCAGTAGAAACTGGTCCAAAATCAGACCTGTATTCCCCTCAAACAACAAACTGTCTGTGTCCAGTCAAAAAATTGCTTAAAATGGTGCCAGAAATACCAAAAACTCTGTCAAGGCGACCAAGTACGATCCACAGTGTCAAATGCAGCACTAATGTTTAACAGAATTACATTGTAGGAGATCCAGCTTCAGAGGCCAAAAGCCTCTGGAAAACCAGATTGAAACTGCTCAAAAAGATTACTAACAGAAAGGTTTATGATTATGCAACTGTAAAGCAAAAATGTGCTCTAAAATGTTTGCCAGGAAGAGACGATTTGAGATATTTAGGCCTAATTGTTATATCTGGAGCTGAATATGAGTTAGACCTTACTTTATTGGGAACTTAGTCATATTGTATTTATTTAGGTTTGTAATAAGTGTATTTGAAATGATTTATTTCTGTGAATTTTCAGCAGCCATTATGCCAGTCAGTCACATGGTCCTTCACAAATGATCTAATATGCTTACTTGGCGCTGAAGAAACATTACTCCTCATTATCAGTGCCGATTCCTATTTTAAACTTTCTCTTCATTAAAAAAAGCATAAAAACTGTCACTTTTGAGCAATTTAATGCATCATTGCTGAGAAAAGGTATTAATTATCTTCAGTGTTGTGTAAAAGGTTTTTCGGCTTGTCCTGCAGGTGTCCGCATGTTGGATGGGGATGTGACCGACATGGTGGAGGCCAAATCTCTGAGTCTACACCCTCAACACATAGATATTTACAGTGCCAGCTGGGGTCCAGATGATGATGGCAAAACCGTGGACGGGCCCGCTTCCCTCGCCAGACAGGCCTTTGAAAATGGCATCAGACTGGTAAAAACAAGTTCATATGAACAGTGTCTTGTGGTTTTCCTGCAAGTAAAAGTGTCCTTTTCCATATGATGTGGAGTTCATAAATCAGGAAGTGTAATTTTCAGGTCATCAGTCTGGCCCACCTAGGGTGTTTTCCTTTCCTTCTCACACCCTACCACCTGCTACGGCAGTGAACTTTAGAATGTGACTTTAGTTTATCTTCCCTGAGTCATGAGTCGCAGTCAGTAATTGGCACGTGTCCTGTGCCAAAGGTGTGTTTGGAGTGGTTTAGGCATGTTTCGGGTATGTGCGCCTCACAGACATCAGGTAATCCTGGTCTCCTCTCGTCAGACAGGGCTGGAGGATATTCATGCCTGAAGATTAGATCGTCCTGATGCTATTAGTTCTTGCTTTGAAAGTAGAGCTGTCAGTTGATTTAAAAAAGTTTGTTTGTTCGTTCTTTCTTTCTTTCCTTCTTTTCTTTTTTCTTTCTTTTTTTGGTTGTTCTTTCGTTTGTTCTTACTTTCCTTTCCTTTCCATTACCGAAATGCACCCGGAAGATGTTTTTTTTTTTTTTTTTATAAATCCCATTATTTGAATGCAATGAACATTTCAGATTATTATTATTATTATTATTTTTTTTTTTTAAAACAGTGTTTTATAACCAATGCTGTTATTAAGTATTTTTGAATGCTTGAAATTAAAGTATGAAATTTAATTTTAATTTAGAGTTGTCAAAAGTACAGACTTCGGTACCAAGTAGGAAATGAAATTTTAAAAATGTGATGCTTTGAGTGGACTCTTAAACACCACCGATTGGCCGTTGTGTTTTGAAAGACGCCTGCTTTCAAAACGCTTTCAAATTCAAATTCAATCACTTCCACAGACACGTCCGATGAGCCGTGAACACAATGGCCAATCAGGTTTGTACGAATCTGCTCAACAATGCTCATAGCGTCACATTTTTTAAATTTCAGTGCCGATTGGTACCGAAGTCGGTACTTTTGACAACTCTATTTTAATTGGAATAAAGCTTAAATAAAATGGAATAATAAATATTTGATGAAAAATTAAATTAGACATTCATGCTAATTAAAAATAAAAACAGTAATCCAAAAAAGATCTGCACACTGTTGTTCTACCTTTTATTTAGAAAAAATTAAAAGTGACAACGTTTTAGTCACAGACCTTCGTCAGGCACAGTTTTGAATTCAAATTAAAACTCATAAAAAGGACAAAAGTACATCAGACAATTACTAAAGCTAGTAAAATTAAAGTGAAAGCATGAAAGTTAATAACTCATTTAAAATGGGAAATACTATAATAGTTTATAAATAATACTAAAATAACATTGAAAATATGTATCAGTTGTTTTTTTTTCATCCCCACAGCCATGATGATCATTGTTCCCTTGAACATAGACTGCCGAATGTTCCTGTAATAAGTGTCTTTTTAAAATAGCACCTATTTAACGAAACGTGTTCACTTATGTTATGTGCTCACAGGGCAGGAAGGGACGGGGCTCAATCTTTGTTTGGGCATCAGGAAATGGTGGTCGGAGCCGTGATCACTGTTCATGTGACGGCTATACCAACAGCATCTACACGATATCCATCAGCAGCACGGCAGAAAGCGGCCGCAAGCCCTGGTATCTGGAAGAGTGTTCCTCAACCCTCACCACCACCTACAGTAGTGGAGAGAATTACGACCGCAAAATCGTGAGTTACGAAAATAATGCCCAAAACTGTAGCTAGAGCTTCTGCACGGAGTAGACCTGCTTTTTATAAAACAGGCCTGCTGCTGGATTTAGCTTTAAAGTCACCGCGTTTCTAGTTTACTAGAATTGAACCGCATCCTAGCCAGGGAGAATTGAAGAGGATTTTTGATCGAAAGACTTAACAATGCAGGCTTCTTTGTTCTAATTTACCAAGGGTGCCCGCCAGTAATTCTGACCACGACTAAGTGCAATGCATTTTCATGTGTTTCTTTGGCCACGCATGTGCGTTTGATCTGCTTTGTTGGTCACTGTGTCATGAGAGCGTCCTGGTGTTAACCGCTGCGGTTTACACAGCCCACACACACTTTTACACACTCCTCTGAGAGTTATAGACCGACAGTTCTTCCTCGTCTCAGAGTGACGTGTGAAATTCCACATTGACTTTCAAACTCTTTTCGCAATACATGTTTACTTTCTGAGGCCCGGTGTTACAGACATTAGCACTTCTCTTTGTTGTCAGGTAATTCGGTCCATTATTTTAATTCACAGAATCTCAGTTTTCTCAGCTTTGTCCATTTGCTAGATTATGCTTGTCGCTTATGTTTTCACAGAGGGCCCTTTAAACGCATCCTAGTGTAAATCTTATCAAGACTTCTGATTTGATCTATGTTAAACTAAATAAATAAATGAATAACTGCCCAATTAGACAGGAAAGGGGGGGTAGCCACACTATTTTTTGTGTACCTGATGTTTCGAGCAAGAATAAATCTGAAATCCATTACACAGATGTCCCACGGCTGAAATTAGAGTCTCGTTTAGTAGAGCCAAATGGTCTCAAACGAAAACTCTTGAATATATTTGCAAGATTTTATTACACGATTCTCACAAACTTCAAACTGTTGCCGACACACTCTATCTGAGTTGTCCCGTCCATGCTGCGAAAGTGATGGTCATTTACTGCTAACTGTAGCACAATGGAACATTTATAGCACATTTCATTGTCAGTAAGTGCTGCAGTATGTTGAAGTGCATTTGAAAAATGATAATTAAGCTTTGGCAGTATTGCTTTTTTGAGTCAAGCGCATTGTGTCATTGGAGCAGCAGATTTGTTGAAAATGCATGAACTAAATCCAAATAACAAAATGCAAAAAACAATGCAACAAAACCAGAACACACTTGTAATGAGCAAAGTCGTCTGTTGCTTGCTTGAAATGTAGACAGTGTTGTTTATTGTATCATGAGCAGGCTGGTATTGTTACTTCATGTGTCATAAAGTGTGGAACGCATGGAAACAAATTATACAAGAATCGTTTTTTGTTTTTTTTTGTCTCTCCTGTTAGATCACAACGGATCTGAGGCAGCGCTGCACAGACAGTCACACTGGAACATCAGCATCAGCTCCGATGGCGGCAGGGATCATTGCTCTTGCTCTGGAGGCAAAGTAAGCCTACAGTAAACCCTACTGTATGCTCTCATTTCTCTAATTGATGTTTAGTTCGAAAGGGTCTGATATTCTTTCCAGGCCACGTCAGTGGAATTAGCGTCTTAACCACTAGTCACAAAGGAGTCATACTATCCACTCCAGTTAATCTTATCCAGTTATCTGGATTCACCCTTTCACTGACCCTCTGAATTTAAAGGGATCGTTCAGTGGAACATGAGAATTTTCCCATAATTTACTCACCATCAAGCTATCCTAGCTGTATATGACTTTCTTCTTTCAGCCAAACACAATCTGAATTGTATTAAAAAAATATCTTGGTTCTTCTAAGCTCTAAAATGGGAGTGAATGTTGTCCATCCATCCATTATAAAAAGAAACCCATACTGCTCCAGGGGGTTAATAAAGGCCTTCTGAAGTGAAGTGTTGCATTTCTGCAATAAAAATATCCATAATTATAACTTTATAAACTGTAATCACTAGCTTCTGGGTAATGTTCACGAGAGAGTCGAGTTCCAGGATATGACTTGGGACTTTGGCATAGCGGAAGCTTGGGTGAGAATAGACGCCTCTCATGCTTCAAACAAATAGGGCTGTGCAACAAACTCAGGCTCCTCCGACAATTCTCATTTTAGACGTCTAATTCGTAACCTGTGTTTTGTTTTACTCTATCCTGTGCGCTTCCACGTTCATCAGTATGCCGTGCCTCGGGTCAGAGGTCTTACAAAAATGCATCACTTCGCTTCAGAAGGCCTTTATTATCCCCCTGGAGCCGTATGGATTACTTTTATGATGGCTGGATGCGCTTTTTTGGACTTCAAATATATGGTACCATTCATTCCAATTATAAAGCTAGGAAGATCCAGGATATTTTTTAATATAATTCTGATTAGCTTTGGCTGAAAGAAGAAAGACATGCACACCTAGGCTGGCTTGAGGGTGAGTAAATCAATTTTGGGGTGAACTATCCCTTTAAAACTGTTTTTTTTTTTTTTTTTTACTGTGCTATCAACATACATTGTTATGTAAATATATGTAAATTACCCATGTTATCACCGACCACTTTACATGTGAAGTGAAAGGAAGCTGATGAACAGTCTATATGTCAGCATGGGTGGTTGTTTGAATGTGTGCTCGTTAGTGACGCAGTGAAATTTAGGCAACCGAAAAGGTTAACGCCAAGAAAGAGTGTCCAAAAAGCATACATTAATTGTTGGTTTCGGGTGAAATGGGTTTGGCTATTGTTTTAGTTGGTGCATTCAATTCCCCCTGCGAAGTTTGTGTTTACAAGTTGGTAAATGTTGGGTATTTTTTTACTTTACATTTATTTAATTTATGAAGGTGCTGTAAACTAGTATCGTACAATCACAAATTTAAATTCATTTTAAAGAAAAAAGAAAATTTGGTAACACTTTATTTTACAATGTCTTTGTTGCATGTTATATGGACGCTACACCTTACATGCACAGTGATTCTAGCAAATTATACATAATTGCAAGCAATTAACTTTAAACCAAACCCTACTCCTAACCTCATAGTAAGTACGTTGATAATTAATATTACTCAGTTCTTAATTGTATAATTACGCCGCTACAAGGGCACCTTAAAGTAAAGTGCAATCAAAGAATTTCATGCATTTCAACAAATTTACCATCATCTACAGATGTTTCATCCATGTTTTTTGATTGACATGCCCCACATTTGAAAATCCAGAGTTTCCCAATCATAATTATGATATTGTGGTGGCGTTCAACTTGTAAATACAGTCTTTCTCACTACAAACTTTGACATTACTTAAACACAAGAAGTGTCTATTCTGTGCACACAATGTGGATAATCTACAAAACTTAAACATGTCAGCCATTACAATAAAATTTCCAAATTTATTCGCTCAAACTTTGTTTTTTGTTTTGGTGTTTCGCTAATTAATTTGGGTGCATCTCTAGTGTTCATGGCTGTGATGTCAGTACTAGGACACCTGGTTAAAATTTCCGAAACTCTTCTGGTGGACTGGTGAGGGAGCTTTGTATTGTCAGTGATGGAGTATGTTTCCGTAGAACATCAGTCCCTCATTTCAAAAGAGCAAGGGAAATCCTGGCCACTTTAAAATGCTGGGATTCTGAATGCTGTGTAGCGTGCGGCATGCTTTCAGTAAGTTTCAACTGTGTCTGATTTCACACAGGAAATTGAGGAAAACCTCGACATATGGCTGCCATGTGACTGCATATTCCCAGTGCAATGGAGTTAGATTGTTTTAATATTTTGGGGGATATTCGGGAACACATGGCATTCATCTGTCTTTGGTTTGATGTTTGATCCCACTGTGTATGGTGAATTATCTGAGCGAATGCTTCAACCAAGAAAGCCAGCCAAATGAGACTTTTTGAACTGCATCTGAATATTGTGGCCAGTGCAATTCTTAGGATTATAATGAAACGTTTTGAGCATTTGAGATTTAAGGCTGCTTTCACACTTGCACTTTTGGTCCGCACCCAGGTTCACTTGACATCAGCGATTGGTGCTTTTGGATGCAAACGCTGTTTTTCGTTTTTCGACCAGAGTCCGCTATAAAAAAGTGGTCATGTGAACTCTGATATAAAAGGAATCGTCCTAAATCACGGAAGTGAACCGCTATCGATGATAATTGTTCGCTCTTTCATACGTGTGTGTACTAGAGGTGGGGCGATATGACCAAATTATACCATTAAATTATACTCATTTCACAATATGAGATTTTATTTCACGATAGTGATGTATATTAAAAATGTAATTTTGTCTTTTAAAAATAAGAAAAAAGAAGCAAATTATAAACAATAGGACCAAGACAAATATAACAAAAATATTTCAGGTACAATAGGTTTATTTAACACAAAGTTAGAATTAGTACAGAAATGTAATCAAATAAAAAAATAAAATATTGCATAGTCTTCACTGTATGAATTAAATATACATTTTATTCTTATTAAATCTGAAAAAAGTTATTCAGTCAGGAGCTGTAAGTAATTTTCTGTTTTTATTTGATTCACATTAGTGACACAGAGCAGCAGGTTTATTTGGCTGCTGTCACTTTAAGGGCAAACGTGTGGATCCAATGTACTGATCCACATCTGGTTTACACCCAACTGTTTACTTTCACTTGAGACATAACTGGCTGTGTTTACATGAATGCTCTACACGATGGGCGTTTTGACTCGTGTATTCAAGAGCAGCAAAACTTGAAAGAGAACTGAATTTGCCTTCGCCATGCTGAGAGACACTGCTTTCTGTGCACTCGTTTACACTGTGTCAGTCGGCGCATGCAGCACATTCGGTTCTTTTTCAGTGTGTTTTGTGCTTAAGAAGTTAAGTGTGTTATGAAGTTTTTTTTCAGTGTGTATCGAGCACGTCCCAAATTCGCCATCATCTTCTGAGAGGCAGCTCATCATTTCATCTCATCATGCATTTCATCAGTCTGAAGCGTCAATAGTGATGTGTGTGTATATATATATATTTACATACCGCGATATACATGATATGGCAATCTCTAATTATAGACAATTTTATGCCGTGGTTGCAATATATCGTCATACCCCCCAGCCCCGGTGTTTATGTCTGTGTATGCTCACTCACCTAGGCGACAAGTGGGACTGACACACTGCAAGTAGAGATGATTTTGGCTTGCCTCCGCAGAAGCTGATTTCAGCGACGAGCTCGAACTCTAGTTGTGACCCAGCAAATTGCCTGATTTTTGACTCTCTGTTGCAGTCCTTTCCTGACGTGGCGAGATGTACAACACATTATAGTGAAGACGTCTCGTGCTGGCCATCTCAGCGCTCCTGATTGGAAAACCAATGCAGCTGGTTATAATGGTAACGGCCTTTTTCATTTCTTTAAGCTGCCCTGTTTTGTTTTAACCACTAGACACTTAGTAGGAGTATGCGTATGCTCACTCTTCTGGGTTTCCAGACTATGCTGAACAATACATTTTCCCCTTTAACAGTAATCTACATCATGATTGATAGTGATTTTGGTCTTCATAACAACTCTAAATCTGTGTGCATATTGTTGTTATTTTTTTGTTGAACAGTTAAGTTGTACATATTCTTACAGTCAGTCACCTGTATGGCTTTGGGCTGATGGATGCGGAGGCCATGGTGAAAGAGGCTGAACGCTGGAAACAGGTTCCCCCACAGCACATCTGTGTGGAAAATGCTGATAAACAAATCAGGTATCCATAATGCTGAACTGCTTTTAACATGAGACAGTAGGCCACGTTGAAAAGGTTATACAAGTAATGGTAAATGCTCGAATAAAACGATTTCCTTCCTGTAGAACCATCCGTCCAGAACATGTTGTTCGTTCCGTGTACAAGGCAACAGGCTGCACGGATAATGCAAACCATCATGTTATTTATCTGGAGCATGTGGTTGTACGTATAACAATTACACACCCACGCCGAGGAGACCTGTCAATCAACCTAACCTCACCATCAGGGACAAAGTCACAGCTGCTCGCCAACAGGTACAATATACAGACTGTGCGCAAATCTTGGGTACATTGATTGAAGATATCGTGTATATTGTGGTTTGTTCTTGCTCTCTGGTGAATTTCAGTGTAAGAATGTCCCGTTTGCACTAAATAGGTCTAATATTTTTTTGGTCTAGTATTTTATTAAGTGCATTTTGTGCTGGGATGTAGCTTCTATTTATTGCTATTGCAGGCTGTTTGATCACTCAATGGAGGGCTTTAAGAACTGGGAATTCATGACGACTCACTGCTGGGGCGAGAAAGCTGCTGGAGACTGGATACTAGAGATCTATGACTCTCCTTCCCAACTCAGGAGCCAGAAAGCACCAGGTAGTGTCTTCATACAAAACACACTACCTGTTACTTGAGTTATTCTTTCACCTTTCAAAACACTGTACTATATATATATTTGGGCTGTCAATAAAAATGATTTTTAAAAAAATCAAGATTAATACCTTAATATCGTAAAATTAAGCACACATGATTTATCTTGTTTAACGCATTTATTTTTTTAATTGCTATATCTAGCAAAGTAAACTATCAGATTGAAGGGTAATTCTTAAAAAACTGTATTTTCTGCAAGCTTTTTTCAAGGTAAATGTAGGTGTCTTTCCAAAAAGGGGAAAGATTTTATATATATATAATATTTATATTTTTTATTATATATATTTTTTTAATTATTTATATTATCATATATATCATTTTTTATATATATAAAATCATTTTATATATATATATATATATATATATATATATATATATATATAATATATTATTAAATTTTTATATATATATATATATATTTATATGTGTAATTTTATTTATATATATATATATATATAAGATGATGTGTATATAACCAAATGATATAAGGATTCCATATAGTTAATAAATTTATGCGCATCAAAGCACCGGGGGAAAAAATACAGAGCAAAACTTACACAAAGAATTCACAGTGTATGTGTACACTTCAACAGCAAAAAGATTGTTCAGAGCTTTTTAGAGCTTGTTTACATTTTAGACATATCGAGTTAGACATATCAGCGATACTGAACAGGACCACATAGAGATAAACCAACTGCCTTGACCTGAATGCATATGCCTACTACAGTACACAGATCCATTCAGAATGACTAAACACAGCAACATGCACATGATAGATAAAAACATTATCCTGAATGTCTCTGGGAACAATGTGACCGTACTGAAATGTGTCTGTGCATAAATACGTGTGATCAGTGTGTTGAGAGCACATACAGGTTGTTTGCTCATCAATACGTCATGCATCATTCGTGTTTACTGTACGTCTCTGGTATGTCACTGTCAGTCTCTACATAGATTACAGTCCGTGTCCATTGCAACTGTACAGCTAGAAGCTGGCTTGTTGTATCGAGCTGAGAAATGTAGTTTGCTTTGCATATCATCTGACCATACAGCGGTGGGAAGTTAAGCGACTTAAAATGATCTGATCACAAGAAGCAAAGACAGGTTAAAGGGTTAGAATAGAAATTTCCGCCTACCAGGGTTACAGTTGCTTGCGCCATTGTCGATCATTATTATTACGGTAAACTCCCGACTCCCGAGACCATGTTAATGCATGATGTAAATTGCATTTTTATGATTAAATTTTCGCATGATTCAGTAATTTATTTGCGTTAAATTATTTTAGCACGTTAAAGATGAATCGCATGCATTAACGCATTAATATTAAAAGCCATAATATATATATATATATATATATGTGATTGTTGTTGATTTATGTGCCCTCCAGAAGCTTGCGTTCTGCAAGTGAACGGTGCCTTGTGGTGCCATCCCAAAGAGGCACAAAATCACTTTCATGGACCTTTGCCTTGACGGTTCCATGCTGGTGGAATGACCTGCCTAACTCAACTCAATTTTCAAGAAACTGCTAAAGACGCAACTTTTTTGCTATTAATACTAACCCATTAATACTTGACCTATTAATACTAACCTACTAAATATTTTATTTATTAAAAAAAAAAAAAGCTTTGAATGAAAGTATCTGCTAAATGATATCTATATCATATATAATTTAATAAAAAAAGCTATTTTTATAGCTTATATTTTTTAAAATAGAAAAGCTATATGTAATATAATTATAATTTAATATAAATAAATAAATAAATAACGGGGATCTCTCTCACATACATATAAATGATCAGTGATATTGATTTTATTGACAGCCGTACTTTTATTTCATCAGTCTTTGTCTTTTTAGTTTGAATCGGTATTAATACTGAGATACTAGTTAATCACAATTTCCAATTGGGAAGGCTGGAAAATATTCCTTTAATAAATTGAGGGCTTAATTTAATTGCATAAGGACTGTAATTTGTTCCAGGCAAACTGAAAGAGTGGTCTCTGGTACTTTATGGTACCTCCGTGCACCCGTACTCATTCCGCAGTGACAAGCCTCGCTCCGTGGTGGAGTCTCAGACTGATGAAGAGTACAGTGAGGAGTATGTGGGTAAGTGCTTTCTGCATCACTGAGTGTCCGTGGAAGCTCTCAGAGCTCAACTCATCAGTTTCTTCTGTGTTCTCACATAAGGCTCCTGCCACCCTGAGTGTGGTGATAATGGCTGTGAAGGGCCCGGCCCCCAGCAGTGCATCACCTGCCTCCACTACTTCCTCAAGTTCAAGAACAACACCAGGTGTGCTGTTTTTCATTACACCTTAATAACTGTACTTGATGATGATTGTTGTTGTTGTTTTTTTGTTTATTATCATTTTGTCATGGCAAGATTAGTTCTGGTTGAACATATTTATGAATTATTATTGCATGGTATTTTTGCAATATACTTTAAAATTTTAATTTAATTGAATTGAATTTTAATTTTTTATAGCATTTTAGAATGATTTCAGAATCACGTGATGCTGAAGAGTAATAACTGCTGAAAATTCAGCATCACTGAAATGAATGACATTTTAAACTATATTAAAATGAGAAAAATGGTAAAATTACAATATTTTTTTGTGTGTGAAACAGACATGAATATATACGTTTCCATACACCATTTCTAACATGAAGCACATTTCCAAGAACTTGGAACGTGTGTTTTAAACTCGATTTTTCTCTTGTACACTCTTGATTGTCATTGACCCACATACCAAATTGATTTTTCTGTTAGCAATGCTGCTTTTTTATTGTATAAAACTGAAATAACTTTGGTGTGAAATGCAAGACCACAATGTGCAGCATATGCATTGCATAACATAATTGGAGTTCCTGAACCAATTGAGAGTTTTTAACGTGGTTTTAACATGAAAATATTCCTTTTATTATTGAAAATAATTGAACTTGGAGTCAAAAGATTAATTAACTCCTATAAAAACAACAAAGCACATGCTGACAACAGCTGTGCGTCTGCGTAACATCTCCGATCTGTCTATGTGTGTGCACGTGTCTCGATTACATTTATAGATTTTGTTTTCCCTGGCATCCCGAGTTCCACAAGCCGTGCTCCCATCTGGAGCTGATGGCTTTCTCAGACCCTGACTTTTGCCTTTGTTTCCTGGTGAAAGTCTTTCCTTGCGACTGCCAGATGTTGATTTTTTTTTTTTTATTTTTTTTTTTTTTATTTTTTCTGGTCTCATGTGGCTCTTCCTGTCTATGTCTGCCTCTCTCCCTTTCTCTTTCTGCCTCCGTCTGTCTGTCTCTTAGGACATGTGTACCCGAGTGTCCGTCTGGGTTTTTCCGGGATGATAAGAAGCGCTGTAAGAAGTGCTCTCCGCTGTGCGAGTCTTGCATCGGCAGCCGCAGCGATCAGTGTTCCACCTGCCGCCCGGGTTTGTACCTGGTGGAGGGAGCCAACAACTGCGTCAGCTCCTGTCCTGACGGCTTCTACCTGGACCTCGGCAAGTCCATGCACACGTCATTTCACTCCAGCGATTCTTAAAGTACATGCTGATTGGCTGAAGATGAACTGTTGAAATTGAGACCTTGTGTGACTGTTCTCCAGCAGACTCCACCATGTGCCGGAAATGCAGCGAGAACTGCAAGAAATGCACCTCGGCGAACATCTGCACCGAATGCCGAACTGGTCTCAGGTAATTCCCCACATTCAGACTGTTGCAAATACAATATTCCATCTCCTAGGGCCTTTTTTTTTTTTTGGGGGGGGGGGCCAAGATTTGGACTGAAATATAGTCGGAATCTTGGACTCCCATTATTACTGATATTTTCCTAAATCTGCGTTTGAGAGTTGTCAAGGTAAGGCCGTACTGGCTAGACGCTAAATTATCACTGGAAACATCCTGTTACACGTTGTGAGGCTCTTGAGTTCAGATGTATGTTGAAATACTGTCTCTAGTGAGCGATTTTACTTGGGCTTTTCCTACTCCGCTCTGAAGTTAGATAAAGAGAGAGGGAGAGAGAGGTGGAAAAATGGAGAGAGAAAAGAAAAACGGGTCATGGCACACAAACTGGCGTAATACGCTGCAGCTGTTCTGTGAATGGTTTTGAAATATTCTCTGAAAATACGTAAAGGTTTTTCACCCACTCGTTTGGACTTTAATCCGTCGTTGTTGATCTTTTCAGACCTGTTTAGACTATAGGAGGTATGAAACGGGATTGAAGAGCTAGAGCGCAGATGAGATTAATTATTCTGCCCACAGATTCTCTCTTCTTTAAGGTTGCAATTTCAGTCTCTGTAGTCAGTCATTTTTTGGGAAAACTTCATTAGTCTACTGCCGTTGTTTAAGTTTAGACAGTGAGCTTTCCCTCTAAAAACTAGCACAATGTGATCAATTATATGCACACAGGTGCGCACGCACACATCCTTGTTTATGATGTTTTGTAGTGAGATCAGGAATTTATGACAGAATCTTAAATTATATCTAAAAATGTTTGATAAAATCTTAAAGTATGACCCTTCCCTACACTATACCTAAACCTACCTCTCTCAGGAACCTAATGTAATTCTAACATTTACATTCGTACAATATACACACACACAAAATAAAACAACTAAACATGGGTTTTCGATTATGTTCATTTAGTGCGATTAATTAAAAGACATTATGAATTATTAAAAATGTTACCCATAGGAAAATTCCATAACAAGCGATTGTTTTTAAAAAAAAAAAATAATTAAATATAATTATTATTAAAATAAGTTCTATAATTCCAGACATTTCATTAGCTGAATGTTTTTCAGAGTTTATTTACATAAATGTGTGTATGATGAGTTCTCCAGTTATTTGCGATTTACAGTTTTATTTATTTTACTCCCAAATAGCAATTTCTACCAAATAAAATAGTCTGGAAATCACACTTTTCTGCATATATCCAGGTTTTCCAGGACCTTGTAAATCCTAGTTTGTGAATGGAAGTGACAAGGATTTCATTAAATAAAAATATGATCAGTTTTAATTATTATTATATAATAATATTCATTTCAATTAATATAAAATTTAGTTTATGCGTTATTTATATTTTTTTATTATTTTTACTTGTAAATGAACTATCCTTCTGCCCTGATATGCTCTGGCGCCCCCTATGGAGGCTCACCTCACCTCACCTAAAAGCACTAGTTTTTTCCCTCTATAAATTTTAACCAGTGACGTGAAATGAAATTTGTGGCTCGGCGTTGAACCCTTTTGAGTAATTCTCTTTCTTTCTGTCTCCTTCCTCTTTCTTTGCTTCTGTTTTGTCTTTTCCTGCTAGTCTACAGGGGAATAAGTGCCAGCTAAACTGTGAACTTGGCACCTATTATAATGGGCACCGACGGGCATGTGAAAAGTGCCACTTGACTTGTGCCACCTGTGCAGGTAAACGCTGTACATTTATTTAAAGGACTTTTTTTCATTTAGGTTTACAATAGGATTTGATTACAGCCTTTCACTTAAAAGCAATTCATAAAATAACTTTCCAGTTGTCTTTGTTTTCCATATACTGTTAGAGAGAGCACTGATTGACCATTATGCTTTTTTTGTAATGCATATTATGTGTCCCTTTTGGTTAGCAATTTTGCATCAAAAAAATGACGAGAGGCTATAATCATCATGGGCACAAAAAAATGATGCACAGTATGAGGTCATTTTGAAGTTCTAGACTTAACGAGACTATGAAGTGCCTTCTGGGACCATTACGTCTGTGCTGTTCTCTACAGTGTCCAGAAATTGCAGCTAATTACTAAGGCTTTGCAGTACAACTAGTGTTTAGCTTCTGAATATAGTTCATCCAGCACAATTACTGTTGTTAGCTCTGATTCTGCACCAGATTTTAACAGTGCATATATATATATATATATACACAGTACTGTGCAAAAGTTTTAGGCAGGTGTGAAAAAATGCTGTAAAGTAAGAATGCTTTCAAAAATAAACTTGGTAATAGATTATATTTATCAATTAACAAAATGCAAAGTGAGTGAACAGAAGAAAAATCTAAATCAAATCCATATTTGGTGTGACCACCCTTTACCTTCAAAACAGCATCAATTCTTCAAGGTACACTTGCACAAAGTCAGGGATTTTGTAGGCATATAGTTAGGTGTATGATTAAACAATTATACCAAACAGGTGCTAATGATCATCAATTCAATATGTAGGTTGAAACACAATCATTAACTGAAACAGAAACAGCTGTGTAGGAGGAATAAAACTGGGTGAGGAACAGCCAAACTCAGCTAACAAGGTGAGGTTGCTGAAGACAGTTTACTGTCAAAAGTCATACACCATGGCAAGACTGAGCACAGCAACAAGACACAAGGTAGTTATACTGCATCAGCAAGGTCTCTCCCAGGCAGAAATTTCAAGGCAGACAGGGGTTTCCAGATGTGCTGTCCAAGCTCTTTTGAAGAAGCACAAAGAAACAGGCAACGTTGAGGACCGTAGACGCAGTGGTCGGCCAAGGAAACTTACTGCAGCAGATGAAAGACACATCATGCTTACTTCCCTTCGCAATCGGAAGATGTCGAGCAGTGCCATTAGCTCACAATTGGCAGAAAACAGTGGGACCCTGGTACACCCATCTACTGTCCGGAGAAGTCTGGTCAGAAGTGGCCTTCATGGAAGACTTGCGGCCAAAAAGCCATACCTCCGACGTGGAAACAAGGCCAAGCGACTCAACTATGCACGAAAACACAGGAACTGGGGTGCAGAAAAATGGCAGCAGGTGCTCTGGACTGATGAGTCAAAATTTGAAATATTTGGCTGTAGCAGAAGGCAGTTTGTTCGCCGAAGGGCTGGAGAGCGGTACACGAATGAGTGTCTGCAGGCAACAGTGAAGCATGGTGGAGGTTCCTTGCAAGTTTGGGGCTGCATTTCTGCAAATGGAGTTGGGGATTTGGTCAGAATTAATGGTATCCTCAATGCTGAGAAGTACAGGCAGATACTTATCCATCATGCAATACCATCAGGGAGGCATCTGATTGGCCCCAAATTTATTCTGCAGCATGACAACGACCCCAAACATACAGCGAAAGTCATTAAGAACTATCTTCAGTGTAAAGAAGAACAAGGAGTCCTGGAAGTGATGGTATGGCCCCCACAGAGCCCTGATCTCAACATCATCGAGTCTGTCTGGGATTACATGAAGAGAGAGAAGCAACTGAGGCTGCCTAAATCCACAGAGGAACTGTGGTTAGTTCTCCAAGATGTTTGGGCCAACCTACCTGCCGAGTTCCTTCAAAAACTGTGTGCAAGTGTACCTAGAAGAATTGATGCTGTTTTGAAGGCAAAGGGTGGTCACACCAAATATTGATTTGATGTAGATTTTTCTTCTGTTCACTCACTTTGCATTTTGTTAATTGATAAATATAAACTATTAACATGTCTATTTTTGAAAGCATTCTTACTTTACAGCATTTTTTCACACCTGCCTAAAACTTTTGCACAGTACTGTATATATATATATATGTGTATGTATGTATGTATGTGTGTGTGTGTGTGTGTGTGATGCTTATCATGCTTCAAATTGTCTTGACGACTCTGTTTTATGGAGACCCATTTTTACCACATATGAAACTAATATCATGCTTTGGCAAATCATAATTATGAAACAAAAAGTCAACATTATGAAATGGGAAGTCATACTTATGAGATAAATGACTTTTGACATTTTATCTCAATTATGAATGAGATTATATTATATTACATTGCATAATTATGAGATTTTGTCATAATTTCAATTTTATGTCAGTTAGTGTTGTCACAGTACCACAATTTCAGTATTCAATTCCAATACCAGTAAAATTTCATATATGATTTCAAAAACATATACTTGTATTCAGATTGTGAATGGCTGTCAAACAAAGCGAGAGAAGAGCTTCCCTTTATTATCACTAAAGCTGTCAATCTATAAAGCGCAAGCTCACTGAATACACACTCCTGAACTCCCTTCGCCGGCCGTTTGATTGACAGGTGACCTGACCAATCATAACCTCGAATCCGCCATTTCGTCCGACAAAGCGGTCAGGAGAGTTAGTAGATTAACGATTAAATCGTGTGTACTCACTACTTTCCGCGCTTGAAACGACATTCCTTCTGACGTCCATTCATGTTTATTTGATGCTATAAATGAACTAGTATGAAGAGATGGTCGGTATATATACGGCTATACGGTATTTATTGTTTAAACTTCTTAAAATATTTTAAAATATCCTCTTTGCTCTTTGTGAGAACGTGATGTGTGGCGTGAGAGCGCATGGCTTGTCGTACATAGCAACAGTAACTAAAGGGGGCGGGGTTTTGCACACGGTCAATTGTACAATGAATCTCTTATTTACATCGTGTTTCAAAAAAAAACCTTGTGCATTTTCATTGGTAAGTGCTCTTAACAGATATGATTGTGTTTGGCTACAATGTTTTACACTAGTTAAAACATGCTGTAAATAGAAAGCTTTGATGCTCAGAGAGAGCTCAAACAAACATGAATAAGAGCGTTTGAAAGCTTCGTTTATCGATACTGAATATACCTGGTACTATCAGCCCTGCAGAAATGCAGAAATACAGAAATACAGTCACTTTTTTTTTTATTTTTTTTAGTGATGGCATGTTTGACAACCATATTGTCAGTGTTAACTTAGTTTCTTATTTTCCTAGAATTATAAGTTATGATGTCATAATTATGGTTTCCCAAAGGAAAGTAAATGTTTTTCTTATCTTATGTGGCAGAAATGGGTCAAGTAATGCTTCAAAATCAGAGAAGTGATTCTTTCTGGGATTAGCTTTCATCCCTAATGATATGTGTCTTTCAAGATTTGTTTCTTCACAAATTATTTGAATTTTTGTAACTAATACAGTATTGCCAATGGCCTTCCAAGTGTTCTCAGAGGAATCCCTTTCACAAAGAGCTTTTCTAAGTGTGTGCATTCCAAAGTTTCTTCCAAATTATTTGCGGTCTGCTTTTTGGGAAACGTGACGGTGTTCTGTGTTCACAGGAACTGGCGATGAAGCGTGTAACGAGTGCGCTCCAGGCTATTACTTTGAGGAGTGGCGTTGCGTCTCGGGCTGCAGCGTGGGATATTACTTGGCGGAACAAACGACAGACAACGGAGATGTCCAAAAGTTCTGTCAGAAGTCAGTATGAACGTTGCCGAGAAAGTGTTGACATTTAAAGTGGTAACGATGCGTTTGACACGTCCCGGCCGTGATTGTGCTTCCAGGTGTGAGCCTACCTGCTACGCCTGCGCAGGGCCGGGCGAGAGGAACTGCAGCACCTGCGTCAACGGCTATAACCTGGAAAATGGTGTGTGTGTCGTCAGCACCATCTGCAAGGATGGTGAGTACTCTAGATTCAGTTTGTGTTTTCTGTCCTCTAGATTTTGATCTGAATCTTTCGTGTGACAAAATATTTTAGTTTTTGCATGGGGATGAATCATGGTTTGGAGATTTTTGCATTTCTGATATTGCCTTTTTGGAAAGACATGTCGAGGTCACGTTTCACCCCAAAATAAAAAGAAAATTTGGGAAATTTCAATTTTTAAGCACATTTAGCTCCAAATTCTTGGATTCGTGGATTTTACAATATGATGTTTTTTCAAAGAAGTTATGCGTACCAAGGCTGGATTTATTTGATTTTTTTTTTTGTTTTTTTAATAATAAACAATAATACAATTGTTTTTATATTACAATCTAAAATAGCCTTTTTTGTGTTTGAGTATATTTGAAAATATAATTTATTCCTGTGATGGCAAAGCTGAATTTTCCCTCCATTACTCCAGTCTTCAGTGTCACATGACTGATTTGCTGCTCAAGAAATATCTATCAATTTTTTTTAGGATTTAGGATTCTTTGATGAATAGAACATTTATAAGAGCAGCATATATTTGAAATATCTATATTTTTTATGTAATAGTGATTACTGTCATATTTGAACAGTTTAATGTGGCTTTGCTGAATGCATATGAAGTATTAATTTCTTTCAAAATTATAATAAATCTAAAAATGGTAACGAACAGGAGAGTCATCACAGTCTAAATGACCAAATTCTAAATTTAATGTAAAAATAGAATTTTTTTGAACACGCATTCTACTGATTTTGAGGTGAAATGTGTCGGTTTCATGAGTTTATTTCTTCTCAAAGTATTCTTGATGAACCTTGAGTTCAGTACGGGCTACATTTTTACAGTGGAGCGTCATTTGTGCTTTTTCTAGCCAAGAAAAATAAAGTTCCTCTGTCAACCTGTGGCACTGTAAAAATGTCTTTTTTGATCCCTTTCTAAATATTTGTTCTCCTTTTCTTCCCGATGATCTTTTCTTCGAATCTTCGAATCACACCTGGATATCCTCCTCCGTCAAACAATCGACTGGATTCTAAAAAAATAAACCCAACAAAACGACATTTGCCTGTCGTCTATCACCTTGCTGCGATCTGCATCGTTTCCTCTCCGCTGCCCAATCGCCTGCTGTCTTTCTGCTCCTCTCTTCCTGCTCTCTGGAAAGCAAATGAAGAATCATGGGCCGAGGGAAGTTTCTGTGTGCTAGTGAAAAAGAACAATCTGTGCCAGAGGAAGGTTCTGCAGCAGCTGTGCTGTAGAACATGTTCTCTAAAGGGCTGAGGGAACTTTTCCGGCCCCACTTGCCGCTCACGTTCCGCTAATTTATATTCCAGTCGGGAACCTCGAATATGGGACTACGTTGTGAGGTTTCTCGATGCCAGAACTACAACAAACCTACCTTTATCTTTGTGTGTGTGTGTGTGTCTGTGGGTGGGTGTGCGTGTGCGTGTGCGTGCACGTGTGTCAGGGTGGTGCGACTGGGATCAGTAATAAACAGCAAATCATACATGTCAGTATTTTGTGACCAAAGCATGGATGCCAAATTTTTGTACCTTTTTCTTCATTTTGGGTCCAGAGAAGAATTTGGAGTGACATGCTGAGCGTTGAAGCGGCGGTTCTTTTATTTTTCAACAGCGATCAAAGCCAGTTTGTGCATATTCTGAATAAAGCGCACTCAGAGAACCTCGACAAGTTTCAGCAAGACCTCTGTGAGCAAAGGGACGATATAAACCATAGCACAGGTTCATCCGCTGACCTTCGTGACTGCAGTAAAATCAGTAGCTGCCTCTGGGGGGATACAATAATAAGTACTTCCTGAAGCGACGAGTATTGTACTAACACTAACGACCTGCCATTTTAGTCAAGCGAATGCGTTCATGTCAGGTGGTCTCACTGTTCGGAAATTCTTCACCTCAGGCTCAGATCTCTTATCTGTTTTTGTGTGTGCGTGTGTGTGTGTGCATTTCATTATCGTTTCATAAGTGGAATCATAGGTTTCAGGGAAACCTAAACGTAACCACACCTGGTGTTAGTGTAGCCATGAAGAATCATTGACTGGGCTGAAGTACAGGTTTTAGTGGTGGTAGCTCAAATGAGGTTTGAAACACTTATAATTAATTTTATCTTACCAGGCCATTCGTGCTATACCTTTAATAAAATTATATAAATCCCTATACATGCATTTTTGTATTTTGCCATTTCATGAAACCGCTCCACAATATTAATCCTGAAAAATTCATGTGAAATGAAGAAGGAACTTTACAGTGTGTGTCCGGGTCGATCAGGGTCAACAGCCTGACAAAATAAATGGAATTCGGTTATGTGTTGGTCCATGCACCACAGTGTTTGTTTCGGACGCTTTTTTACATATATATATATATAAATATAAAAATGTTTATATTTTATTGATTCCTCATGCAAATGAAACGTTAAATTGCTCCATTTTAATCCGCGTTGCAATGGCCACCTAAAATAGTCTGTTAGTACTCTCATAAAGACATGGAATAAGTCTTTTATTCACATAACTGGTGCTATTGACATAACAGAGTTGTTAGATGAAGCTTTTTGAATTCACATTTGTTTCTTGGATTCGTTGGGTCCTACAAATATCCGTGAATTCAAATGGATTTTAGTTGAGATTTTTATTTTTATCGTACTGGCCATATTTACTGTGTCCTGGGAAAAGAGAAGAAAATGCTTGAGGGGAGTGTATTGCATTTTAACAAAGGTCAGAAACGAGGTGAAATGTTTAGTTATACTAATAGTACTACACACCACAAATTAGACTTACATTATTACATTCATTAAGGACATGTTTGACCAATCCACTTTTGCTCAATGTTAAGGGGATTTCTGTGTCTTTTATTTATGAATGATGTGGTTTAAGATGATGTAGCCTTTTATTTATGAAAAAGATTTATAAATGGTCATAGTTCAAATCAGTTGTGTTCTGTGGATGGCATTTGTCCAGCCACTTCATGCTAATTGTGTATTCATGACGCAAAAAAAAAAAAAAAAAAGTTGTAGTATGGTTGTACGATTTCTGCGAACTCAACACATGCAACGTTACATAACTAATGTTATATAGAGAATCGGTCTATGTTCAAATGTGTTACATTTACTCTGTTCTGGCAACGTTTTTTTTTTCTTAATGTATATATGTATTTTTATCACTATTAACCTTAAAATATATTTTGCACCCACGGTCAATTGAAATAAGGGGGGGAAACAGATGAGTTTTCTAAAATTATTTTATATTTTTGTTTTTAGCCAACTGCCATGAACAGTTAGCCTAGATGATGTGTTTGTAGTCAGGGCCAAGAAAAAAAAAAAATGTTTTATCGTGTAGAGAAGACTGGACGAAACAAATGGTTTACTGATCTTTTTATTAATGAACTTTAAAATAAAAACAAGACGAGAGAGATGAAACCACTTTTGTTTGCTCATTTAAATGACATACTTGATCAAATACTGCTTGTGTTCCTCGAAATAAAAGAAATCATAGAAAAGGTTAAATGGTCCTGGAAAAAAATTCACACTTGGTGATAAAAAAAAAAAAAACAACCCCATTGGAAATGAATGGGGAAACAATTCAAAATCTTACTGAAAGCTCCTTTTTTTTTTTTTTTGATACATCAACCTCAAATTTGGAACACAACGTGTGTTAGATTTATGGCTTTGATTTTCTCGCAGTTTTAGGGTAATCTTTTGCATTTCTTAACAATAAACTTAAGTTTACTTTTATATCTTCTTTAAAAAGAGTCTGTGCTCGAAAGAATTCAAGATTTAGCACAGTTTAACTTGGAAATTTCATTTTCAGGTGTATGCTCCGGTCTACTGCATAAATTAGAATTTAGTATCATGAAATCCCCTAAAAATACAAAATATTAAATCAAAAAACACAATCAAACTACAATATAGTACATTCATTTCATTAATTGAATCGATTTTTTGGATGTCAGTGAGACTTTTGACTTGGATCCATAACAACTACCCAGAACACAATAACATAGCAACACTCCCTACCCCACTCAGAAAACCACATAAGTATTACACTGATAAGCACAGCTCACATTTTTCCTCTGAAAAGTCTAGTGTTGTTAAACCTCTTGTTATTTTGACTTCAAGAAATATTGTTTGGAGTTAAGTTCTTGTGGTGAACTGGTGTGAGAATGATTCGACTTCTTGCTTCCTCACAAAAGACTCTTTTTGTTTCAAAGAGAACAATTCGCCGTTTGACCGAGAGAAATTGAACTAAAATGAGTCACAATGACTTTAAAAGAGACAATATATGCGCAGCCCTTTGTTTTGACCTGTCGCCGTTTCCTTTAGAAGGAACATTTTTTTAAATATTTGCAGCTCCCACACAAGCGTCGGCACTTTTGTGTGGTGAATAACATGATAAAGCCGTTACTACTGGCGAATGCTTGAATCCTGTGTGGCGCATCGAAGTGATTCTGAAGCAGTTTGATCGAGAACTCATTTAACTCTGTAATGACATTGGCTTTGGACCAATGTATCTTTAAGCTCAGTGAATGATGACATCTCAATTACGGTCATGTAGGGTCATGAGCGTTTGCTTCAGGACTGTCAGAACTGAATGAATGGAGTGCATCAGAGCGTAAGCTGAGGTCATCCAGAGGGTCAGTCGGCCATAGATGCCCTGCTCTCTCTAAAGCAAATCTTACAAATACACTGCTCGGCCTCGGGTTAAAGGTTAGCTCAATGTCTTTAGCTTTCTTCACAGTCCCATGACATCGCTTTAGGATAGTTTTGAATCCATTCTGGCACCTAGAGAGTTATCAAATTAATTTATTGTAAGATTTGTCTGTTGCCTTTATGACTGGAGTGAGAGATATCGTCTTTATTGTTAATTTAATTTGTAATTGGTGCTTTTAAATTTGTTTACACTAACAAAGATATTGGGTTTAGTTCAAGCGATTCAACTGTGAATGTGCAAGATCTAAATATTCCGATTTCAGTTCTTCTTTTCCAAGGCCTGATGATTGTATGTGTGCTGCCGCATGAGCTTTCTTGCTTGCTTTGAGGGTGTTTTGATTTGTGAATCCTGCATATGCATGGCCTTTGAATGGAGTGAAATCAAAATTGTCTGCTGGTCAATCCTTCAAGCAGAAGTGTTTTTCATTAATGCTAAAGCTCAGAACAGGTAAGCACTTTGGTTTTTCATCCTTTTTTGTATATATGCATGTATGCGTTTCATCTGTCATTTGGTTTTGTTTGCTTGTTTGATTTGTCTGTTGAAGTTTAGTTTTGTTTTTTGATGGTTTGGGTTGTTTTCATCATTTGGTCTTGTTCATTTGTTTATTTACCATCTGGTTTTTTATTTTGTTTGTTTTATTTTTTCATTTGTTTTGTTTATTTGTCATTTGGAGTTTGCTTGTTTGTTTGCTTGTTTATTTGTATTTGTCTTTATCGTTTAATTTTGTTTTTGTCATTTATTTTTGTTTGTTTGCTTACTTTATTTGTATTTTTTTCTGCTTTATCTGATTGTTCAGGAAAAAAAATACCAGGTTATTTCTGATCCTACATAAATAAATATACTATTATAATATAACAAACATCATTTCAATTTAGATTATTCACCTGCAAATGATGGAGCCACTGCTAAATAGAAGTTTGCGTTTACGTATTGTCTGTATTTTATTTTCAGGGCAGTACTTAAGTAAACATGATAAATGTAGTCTGTGCGACTCAACCTGCTACAAGTGCACTGGACCTGAGAGTGAAGACTGCATCAGCTGCTCGGCCACTAGGTGAGGCATGAACAAGTCACTTGTTTCTTACAGGGGGTCGAATAAAGCTGTAGTGAGACAGAATGTGCCGAGTGTGGTGAAAAGATTTCAGTCTTTATTCTTTGTCAGGTTGTTTGATAATGGGCAATGTGTGCTTGGCTGTGATCCTGGGAAGTACGAGAGGGATGGACAGTGTCATCTTTGCCACCACACATGCCTCGAATGTTCAGATGAGGGGCCTGGCAAATGTACCCGCTGTAGCAAAGGTAAACTGAGTCATACACATTGCAGAGACAAATACAGGCTTTTAACTTCTTTTTTTTTTTTTCCTGTTTCCAAACAGATAAGTTCGGAGTGGAGCGGTACCTCTTTAAAGAGGAGTGTCGTGTAATCTGTCCAGGGGGCTATTTCCATTCCCCAAAGGGAACATGTGATCCTTGTCCTCCAAATTGCACCTTGTGTACTTCCACAGGCCACTGTCTCCACTGCACCCCCTTCTACTACCCCAAAGATGGGACGTGTGCCAAACTGGAGTGTGGAGTGGGTTAGTTGCATCATAACTGTTCTAGAATATTCCCAATGGCTTGCTGGACTCTTTCCATTGTTTCATTTCTTTGTGATTATTAAGGTTCTTATTACTTCATTTTGGTATGTGAGGGTGTTTATTATTAAAATATTATTAAAATTCTTCAGAAAATCTAATTACTGGATGAACTGTAAGCCCAGTGTAAAAAAAAACAAAACAAATGTTTTTTTGTTTTTTTTTTGCTTTTCTGCCAGAATTTTTCTCTATAAAGTTTCTTCAGTCTTGCAAAAAGCTGTAAAGAAATGACCTGGTCATATTCATTTTTCCTCAAAAAGGAAACAAAATTTTATTTTGGATAAAGATCATGTCATCATGGATTATCAGTTTGTAGTAGTAAACGAAGAGACGTCATTTCGATCACAAGTTAAATATGGAGTACCACAAGGCTCAGTTCTAGGACCGTTGCTTTTCACTCTGTACATGCTACCCTTGGGAGATGTCATTAGGAAGCATGGCATTCGTTTTCACTGTTACGCTGATGATACTCAGCTCTATATTTCTTCGCGCTCTGACAAAGCCTACTAATTCTCAAAATTAACGGAATGCGTAGCTGATATAAAAAATTGGATGACTAGTAATTTCCTACTACTAAATTCAGAAAAAACAGAGATTCTAATTATTGGACCAAAAACTTCAGCACATAAGAACCTAGAATACTGTCGAACACTTGATGGCTGCTCTGTTAAGTCGTCTTCGTCAGTTAGGAACCTGGGTGTGCTCTTTGATACCAATCTTTCATTTGAAAGCCACATTTCTAGCATATGTAAAACCGCATTCTTCCATCTTAAAAATATATCTAAATTGCGAAATATGCTCTCAATGACAAATGCGGAACAGCTAGTTCATGCGTTTATGACCTCAAGGCTAGATTACTGTAACGCTCTACTGGGTGGTTGCCCTGCTTGCGTGATAAACAAACTACAGCTGGTCCAAAACGCAGCTGCTGGAGTCCTTACTAGAACCAGGAAGTATGACCATATTAGCCCGGTTCTGTCAAAACTGCACTGGCTCCCTATTAAACATTGTATAGATTTTAAAATCTTGCTAATTACTTACAAAGCACTAAATGGCTTAGCTCCCCATTACCTGAGTGAGCTCTTAAAATTCTATATTCTCTTATAGAATCTCTTTATATTCTATATGCATTGTAGTCCTTTGCGTCTATTATGATCTCAGAATTCTGGCCAGTTGTTAATACCTAGAATATCAAAATCAACCGCAGGCAGTAGATCCTTTTCCTATTTGGCACCTAAACTCTGGAACAATCTTCCTAGCATTGTTCGGGAAGCAGACCCACTCTGTCAGTTTAAATCTAGACTAAAAACGCATCTATTCAACCTGGCATACACATGACGCACTATAAACTTTTGTCTTCATATCCGTTAAAGGATTGTTAGGCTGCATAGATCAGGTCAGCCGGAACCGGGAACACTTCCTATAACACCAGATGTACTCGGTACATCAGAAGAAGAATGGCGTCTGCGCTAATTTTAGTCTCTCTGCTTATCCCGAGGTTTACCAATTAACGTGATTGGCTGGATCCGGGCCGTGTCCGGGTCGGACGGGGAACCTGTGCCTGTGTGCGGCAGCAATGTGGCCCTGTGGTGTCAGCGGAGACTGTGTTAACTAACTCATCCTTTGTTAAGACCTTACCGACTCATCAGCCAGTGGCACATATCCCAACAAACCGTCCCATACCGGCGTGATCAAAAAGATCTTAAACTAGATGGAACTGGATTAAATATTTTGACTGTTGCGATTCCAAATCGGTTTAATGACCCGTAACTCTGCCTGGGTATCGGACAAGTGTTCACTGTTGGCCAGAGGAGAACTGGCCCCCCGACTAAGCCTGGTTTCTCCCGAGGTTTTTTTCGGTGTGAAAAATTATTTTATATAAATATATTATTTCATATATATGTGAATTTTAAAATGTAATTTATTCCTGTGAAGCTGAATTTTCAGCATCATTACTCCAGTCTTCAGTGTCACGTGATCCTTGAGAAGTCAATCTTGCATGATTTGCTGCTCAAGAAACTTTTCTTATTATCAATGTAAACGGTTTTGCGCTTCTTTCTTTTGTGGAAACTGATACATTTCTCAGGATTCTTTGATGAATAGAAAGTTAAACTATTAGCATTTCTTTGAAATAGAAATCTTTTGTAGCATTAAAAATGTATTGATTTCTGTCGAAAAAAAAAATCTTACTGACCCCATATTTTCTATAAAAAATAGACTTCATTTTCTCTTTTTCTTTCTTTTGATTTTGCAGTACAATGTGACCAGGACATGTTTTTGTTTAATTCACCCCATCAGACAGAAACGTATCTTTCATTTTGTGTGCTGTGCTAGATCACTTTAGCCTACACATATCTGTAAATCTACCTTGCTGGATGTTGTTTGGCTTCTCACGACACCCACTGCTGTTTATCTAATCTTCTTCAAAAATTTTATCACATTCAAAGATGTGCTGAGCATGAGGGAAGAGCATGTCTGCAGAAGTCAGACTGAAATAGCGCTAGAAATGAGAGAGGGAAGGAACTGAAATTCTTATCATTAGTGGAAGACATGTATAAACGGGTTCTGCGCCGTGGCCTCGAGGCCTACCACACACTGTACACACACACACACGCGTGCGCCTGCTTTTTAGTCTTTCACTCTTTTTATACACTGTAATACAGACACATGATATGGTATGGTATGTACATCTGTATTTATTTTTCCATGTTCTCAACTCTACTTCTGAATATGAAGTGCTGACTTCTGGTGTAATGCTTGTTCTTGTATAGGTGAAGTAGCC